>LPNX010693814.1:335078-490880 GCA_001517045.1 Pseudotsuga menziesii
ATGTTCAAAATTTAACTTCAAAATATGCTCGGTTAACTTTTCATACCATGCGCGAGGTTGTTTTAGGCCATACAAGGATTTGACAAGATTGCATACCTTTTGTTCTTTTCCTTTCACAATAAATCCTTCTGGATGAGACATGAATACATTCTCTTTCAAGTCTCCATTCATGAAAGCAGTATTCACATCCATTTAATGAACTTTCCACCCTTTCTGAGCAGCTAAAGAGAGTAAGGTTTGGATGGTAGCCCATTTTGCTGTAGGAGAAAATGTTTCTTCATAGTCAATTCCTTCCTTCTGTGCATAGCCTTTTGCTACAAGCCTCGCTTTGTTCTTGTCAAGTGAGCCATATGATTTGTATTTGTTCTTGTACACCCACTTGCAGCCAATTGGTTTGGTTCCAACTGGAGGGTCAACCAGCTTCCAAGTTCCATTCTTTATGAGTGCATCATACTCATTCTACATAGCTTCTTTCCACTCAACTTGAGTAGAAGATTCTTCAAAGGAAGTTGGTTCAAAGTTAGTAGATAAATTAAATTCACAATCAAATGATACATCCATGTCATCACCTGAATTATCTGCTTCTCCTCCATGTCTTTTCAAACTTCTCGTTCCCGTCTTTCCAACTTCATTCAGATGGACACTTTCAAGTGTCTTTGTGGCCCATTTAGGAATCTTCTGTGATGGTCCCGGTTGATCAGCTGGTGGTGCTTCATCATTGATTGAGAGTATTTCAATTCTCTCAATCACATCATCTAGTTGAACCTCTTGATCAAGTGAAGTAGCAGGAACTTCTTCATGCGGGGGAGTTGGTGCTTCATATGGAAATTCCAAAGGTTGATCTAGAATAGGAATCCCCCCTTCAAGGTTTGGAATTTCATATTCATTTTCAGAATATGTCTTTGGATGAGGATATTTTTCCAAATGATCAAGCTGTCTCTCAATGGACTGTTCATTTTTATTAGTTTCAAGAAAAATGACATCTCTGGAAATAACAAATTTCTTGTTTACCTCATCATACAAATGGTATGCCTTGGAGTATTCTTCGTACCCCAGGAAAATGCATTTTCTGCTTCGAGCACCAAGCTTGTTTCTTTGCTCCTTTGGAATCAAGGCATAACAGGTGGAACCACAAACTCTAAGATGCCTGACTGAAGGGAGATGGCTGAACCACATTTCATGTGGGGTCTTGTTATCAAGCGCATTTGAGGGACTTTTGTTTCTCAAATAGGCTCCACATTTTACTGCATCACCCCAAAACATTATTTTTACATTCATGAAAAACATCATTGAGCGAACCATATTCATTATGGTTCTGTTCATTCTTTCTGCTACACCGTTTTGTTGAGGATTGTAGGGAACTATAGTCTGATGTGCAATTCCATGTTGGCGAAGATAATTTTCAAAAGCATTTGAAGTGTATTCTTTCCCATTATCAGTACGAAGTGTACCAATTTTTTTATTGTGCTTGTTTTTCAATCAATGCATGAAAGTCTTTGAATGTTTGAAATGCTTCTGATTTTGTCTTTAAACAGTGAATCCAGCACATTCTTGAGTAGTCATAAACAAATGTCATAAAATACTTATTCCCATTTGCTGAAGGTGTTGGCATTGGGCCACATAAATAAGAATGCACTAATTCTAATTTCCTACTTGCTCTGAAATTAGATTCATGGAATGGCAGCTTACTATGTTTCCCTAATATACATGCATCACATTTGTTCTTCTCTTTGGGAATGGTGGGAAAACCAAATACACCATTCTTTCTCAACAAACGAAGACTGTTATAATTTAGATGACCAAATCTTGCATGCCACAATGAACTAGATGACAAATTACCTTCTCCATGCTAAGAGAGGTAGGCATAGTTCTAAACTCTTGCAGATGAACCCTTTAGCTTCAGCAGCTTCCCATCTTCATATCCAGTCATAATGACTTGGTTGTCAGAGGACTTTCTTATTTCTACGATTCCATCAAACATGTGGATGGAATGGCCTCACTGTCGAATCTCCACCAAGGACAGCAGGCTTCTCTGCAACTTTGGAAGATAAAGAACATTCTTCAACAAGAAATCAGGGAATCCAGGAATCTTGAGTCGAATGGTGCCCATTCCCTTTGGTTTAAGACTTGACTTATCTGCAAAGTAAACTATGCCATCTATTGTTTCATTAAGTTCTTCAAAAAAGTCTTTTCTAAATGTCATGTGTGATGTTGCACCAGTATCAAGCAGCCAACAATCTTTGTAAGATGAAAGTGAAGTCATTTCATTAATTCCAAGATTACAATGTGCAACAATACAATGAGCAGAATCAGAAGATTTACTAGCATCTTGATTTTTATTATCATCTTTCTTTTGGTTATGCTTGTCTTTGATGGAGTCCCATGAATCCCAACACTAATCTGATGTGTGCCCAGTCTTTCCACAACGGTTGCACTGCAAATCTGATCTTTTGTTGGAGTTGTTTCTGCCCCCTCTACCTCTAAAGTTTCTTCTTCCTCTACCTCTCTCGCTGCTTTCTCCTTTGGGATGATCTTTGCCAGAGAGAGTGGCACCAACTCTAGATGCTCTAGATTGCATCTTTTACAACTGTTAGTGTAATTTGCAAGAATGAACTTAATATGACAAAGAGAAATAGAAAAACAATAACCTTGTAGGTCTACAGTCTCTACCAAGGTGATTTACAATGTTAATATCTCAACTTCAAGTTTTAAAAATGATACAATGATAGAGAAAATATTACAACCAACAGTCAACAATTATCTCAGCTCTTCGCAGATTTCAAAATCCAAAAACCTTATGCAGTCAACATGATGGGCTGTCTCAGCAATCTCCTTTCATGTAGAATGTGGTCACAACTTCAGTCTTCAAGTGGATGTTTGCAGTAGTCTAGGTTTACACATTTCAAGATTACAGCAACAACATATATCTTCCACAGGAATCTACGATATATATCAGACACGGTCCTTTTTACTCAATGTAAAAATAAAAAATACTTGCAGACTTTTTACATCCATGCACGTACATTAGGGTTTTGTATTTCAAGCAACAAAAAACATGAGCTTCTTCACTCACATTTAGACTCGGCCTCCATGCACTTCACAAGCAGTCTTGAGGGAGAGCACCAGCTCGATTACAATATTCAGGTGGATATGAGCAGCTTCAGGAAAATGGAAGCAATTTACAACAAACACCAACAATATTCTACTGTATCTATCACTCAAGCTCAAAGCACAACTTCAAATCGAAAGGAGAAAACCCAGCACTCACATACATTCTAACTCAAAGCTTCAATAAAGCAATCATGGGCATCTTCAATACACATCAACCATATGAAAATATTTGCAGACTTTCCCAGAAAACGCCAAGCACAGGAATTAGGGCACAAATTAGGTTTTATGCACTTCACGAGAAAAACTAGGGTTTTTGTATCAAATTACCATGCAGCAGAGATCACATAGAATCATCTCACAACTTCCATCTTGAACATGAAGTTTATATGACACAACCTGAACGCTTCTTTTCTAGAAGTTGCAGCCACAGTCTCTTCAATATTCACGAGTTCAGTCAAGAATCTTCAACGCAGCATACATTATTTCTCCACCGCAGTCTTCAACGCAGTAAGAGTCTTCACACAGGCAGCAGTCTCTCCACGCAGGCTGCAGTAGAACCATTTTACAATTTTGCAGCATCAACAATCTTTATTGCATTCGCCAAAAACAGGGTTTAAGGAGCTTGCAGCTCCCCACTAAGTGAGGCCATAGCTCTAGATGGTATTCATCCACTTTGTAGCTACACCATTCATCATTATTTCACATGAGAACAATCGGTCAGGCAGTGAACAACAGTATGCATCTAACCCACAGCTTGCAGCTTCAATGGTTGAGGTCACCAGGATCCAAAGTAAGGGAATAGTTCAACAAAGGAGTCAAAGTTGCAGCACTCATGGTCGTTGCAGCTCCAATTGCAGTCACAATCATAGCCTTCAATATATATAGTTGCAGTGCCTCAGCTGCAATCTATGCAACTCTCTAATGAAGATAGTGTTCAATGCAAGAGAGAGAGCTCAGAGAGAGATCCCAACTCCTTTTCCACCGAGTTGAGAGGACACAACACTTAGAAAAATAGGTTCACAACTCTTAAACACGCAACTCATACCAATGTTGAGTGGAGTCAATGATATTACGAGTAAGTGAAGTCGCAGCAACAATATTACATAGCAGCACCATACTCAATGGATACCAATCACGAACAATCTCTAATGTGGCAGAAAATCGTACACAGACAAGAAACGTAACTTAATTCACAAAGTAGGGTTTCACCCTGTGCATGCTCCAAATTCAAGACACAGGGTAGTCTACATCATCGTGAGGAGGAGAATCATAGATACACACAACTTTCAACGCAGGCGTGGAGAATATCTCAACAAGCAGTGGAGCGAGAGCAGAATGGGGCTGAGCGGAGTAGAGAAAGCGCATCACTCATGAACATTTGAGCAGCCAGTGCATGCACCAATGCATGCAATCTGCAGACTGAGGAAAATGAGTGAGCCGTCTAGCAGCTAGGAGGGGCCAGGACTGAAATGCAGCCAAGAGTTATGGCAGGAACCTGCTATGATACCACTAATAGGTAATAACTCGTGATTCATTTCTATTCATGGATAATGCATACATTTATATATTACATGTGGTGGTTGAGCTTCATCAACCTTTTCACCTTCCTATGTAATTGTTCAGCTTCCTACATAACTATTTATTTATTTATTTACAATATATAATCCAGACGGATTATATTCTAACAGTCATCAAGTCTGGATCATCATCACATGCTATCTCAATTCTTCTCGTCACAGAAAGTTCTACAGAGCTAGTCCTTTTTCATGCTGGTTGTAGGCCTACCCTTCATATAGGTATTCAGCACTTATATCTGACCCTAAGTCAAAAAGGCCTTCCTATCTCTTGCATCTGACCTCATCTTGTCAGAAAGGCATGCCCAACACTAACATCTGATCTCATCTTGTCAGAAAGGCCCAGCACTCACATCTGACCATGTGTAAACACATCGCGTCAGAATGGCTCAACGCTTACATCTAACCTCATCTTGTCGAAAAGGCTCTACATATACATCTGGACCCATCTTGTCAAAAAGGCATAGCACTCACATCTGACCATGTGTAAACACATCGCGCCAGAATGGATCATCACTTATATTCAACCTCATCATGTCAGAAATGATCTACACTTACATTTGACCATGCGTAAACACATCGCATCGAAAGGGATCTCAGTCCCAGACTGAGGATTCCTAGTAACTGACCAGGTGCCTCCATTCTCCCAGAGAATGGCATCAACCCTTATAAATGATCAAGTGGGATACATCCCTTAATCACATCATAATGGCCATGCGCTCACATCTAATCATGTAAGACTACATCCTACAGTCATATTAGAATGGCCCTCAGTCCCAGACTGAGTATTCCTGGTAACTGACAAGGTGCCTCCTTTCCGAGAATAGCATTCAGCCCTTACATCTAATCATGTAGGAACCAATCTTATAGTCAAATCAGAATGGCTTAGCACTCACATCTGATATGGAAGGAACCAAATCCTCTCACCATGACAGAATGGCTCAGCCCTTACATATGACCATGGAAGGAGCTTAATCCTCTCCCATGTGAGAATGGCTCTAGGTCTCATCATTTCCCTTTGGAGAACACCAAGCTTCTCCCTGAAGTACTCAAACTTCACTCTAGCCAATGGATTCGTCAATACATCAGTTATATATTCCTCTGTCACAACATACTGGAGCTTCACTACTCTTCTCTACACCACATCCCTGATAAAGTGATACTTGATCTCGATATGCTTCGACTTCTCATGGAACACTGGGTTCTCTGACAACTTCACACAACTCTGGTTGTCGCAATATATACAAGTAGAATGCATTTGGAGATTAAATAAATCAAATAGTAGCTTCCTCAGCCATACTGCCTCACAACTAGCTGAACAAGCTACAACATACTCTACTTCAGCTGTGTTGCAGCTGCAACATCTTCCCAAAATTCCAAAAAATTTCAGGACCCTCCTTTGCTTGGATTAGTTTGGTTTTCTTCTTTGATTGGATCTAATGATTTTTTCAGAACTATTTTCTAATGCTTGGATTGATCTACCATTTGTTTTATATTTTCCTCTAACGCTTGAAACAATCCACTATTTGATCAAACTTGATTGTTGCCTTTGGATACATTCTCAGCTTGTTTGAATCGGAAGTTGATTTGGTTGATATTCCCGCCGTTGCGGCAAAATAACAAGTCTTGACTTCGATTTCCTTACAAATACGTTGGTTTTGACATCGGCTATTTTTTGGTTTTGCATCAAAACCTTTATTACTTCTTCCTTCGCAGTTGCGGACGGTGAATTGCTAGCTCTCCCAATTATTGTTTGAAGTTGTGGCTCTTGCTGTGTTATTTTCACCGATCCCGTAAGTCTTGGGCCTCCGCCATTGCGGCTACTAAAATCGTTAACCTTGTCGATCCCTTAGTGGTTTCCCTTTCGATTTAGGCATTGTATGGGGGGTGTAATGCCCTTTGTGTCTTCGTCGTTGCGGTTGCGAAATGCATTACCTTTCCGGTTAGTTAGTGGCTTTCTCCTCCGATAAAGCTTTTCCCATTGCGGAATGGTTTGTCTTTGAAGTTTCCGCCATTGCGGCTCCTGTTCTGCTTTCGCCCCAATGTTTAAAGCTTCGACGAGTGATTATTTGTTTCCGTGGATGGCTTAGCGATTTGGACACCCGACGTTACGAAATGGTTTATCCTTTCTCTTTTGTCGTTGCGGCTGGGAAAGTCATTTGGCTTCGGATGTCAAACTCTTTCGATTTCCGATTAAGATCTTTCCGCCCCTGGGTCATGTGTCCTTAGTCTTTGCTTTTCCACCATTGTGGCTATGCAAAGATTTCGTCTTCCGACATCAATTCCCTCCAACTTCCGATTGGGAGCTTTCCCACTCAAGGCTTAGTCAAAACTCTTCCAACGTCGATGTGCTTGAGGTATTTCGCAGTACCCATTGTTTATGAGGGCCCGCTTATGTGGCTGTGAATGAGTTTACCCTGCTGAGGTTAGCATCTTAAGCCGCCGATGAATTCTTCATTTTCCATCATCAGAGATTTCTTTCAAACCCATGGGTGGACGAAGTGGGGGCGTTGGCATTTGTGAAAGTTCTTGTAACAGTCATGCACATGATCTTTCTTGTTGAGTAGCTATTTTGGTTGGTATAATTTGACTTTTTGTTTTAGAATGCAATCACAATGAATGATGCACATTGATTTAATGTAGGTGGACTCAAGGGACTGTTGAGATGACCATGGCGCAAAGGCATCGATGGACAGTTTTTGACAAAGATCAAACCGAAATTGACAGGATCTCAAGGAGGACAAGCGAAGCAGAAGGCAAAGATCAGTAGTGACAAAGGCGCAGACCTGAAAGGTCTGTCAGTTACTCAGCGGATCTTGAGTGCGTGCAGAAAGGATAAAAAGAGGGATCTGAAATGTTCAAAGAACCAAAAAGTCGCACGTTTGGACAGCCCAAGCGGTCTGCTGTTGTAGTTTAAATATTTGAAAGTAGGACTTAGAGGGGGATTTTTCCCAGCTAGACATGTAAAGCGATATTGTAAGAACTACTTTTTTTGCAATAAAGAGTAATTGTTTGCCTGTTGGAGAAAGATTGGTGGCACTTTCAAATGTTATGCTGTGGATGGCGGAAAGATGAACTATTTTGTTTTTCCAGCTTTTGTCCATTAACCGTGAGATCGTTCTAACTCTTAGAACCTATGTTCTTGTTTAAATGATTTCTGGTTTATTTTGTGGAATTACCACCGTGAGTAATGTATGTTGTTCATAAAACAATTGGCTATCTGATTGTGGAAATATCTTTAATCATTCATGTGTTGTAGAAATAAACATCAGCTACCTATAATTTCTCTTTATAATGCATGCACAATGCACATTACTCATAATTAAGTTACAGTTTTCTCCCTGGGGATAGATAGATAGATAGTTAGTTTTATTTCATTATTGCATATGCGATTGAGATGCTTGTGAGTGCTAAAACGAGAGGTAAGAACCTACGCATCACATTGTGACTGCTCCTTGCATCCTTATCACCCTGCATGGTTAACTAGGAATATGCATATCATACTTAAATCAAAAAATACAAAAATACACGGTGGACCGGGCCGCAATCGGTAAAACCTTTGTTTTTGTTACTTTGACCTATGGTAGTCAGACCGCAAACTGGACGGATTCCCTATACCAAATAGTCACGGGATAGTTGGGAACGTTGAATGGGGAGAATCCCTTGCTATTGTTGCCTCCGATTTTCCAGGCCTCAACAGTTCTGGCACTAGAAGGAGGGCCGCCAGTGTATGGCTGGCCGTGGAAAATTATTTTCCCAAGATTACCCCACCAGCAGATATTTGGAAGCTGTTAACTTGACCCAAGTACTTACAGTATTTAGTTCTACCTTTGAAGCAACAAGCCCAGTTTCATCTTACTGTGTTTCTTACTCAAAATCCTGGTCGTTCACCTTTGCTCATGGCTGGTATAAATGTGAATCAGCCCAACCCTCTACCGGCTTGGAGAGCAAGATCACCTTTGAACCTCACACCTCCGTTGCATAACCTACCTCAAGCTTTTGATAAGCTGCTACCTAAGTTTGATCCTGATGAAAAGACTGTTGTACATGACCACTTGCAAATTTTCTATTTAGCAGTAGAAGGGTTAAGGGTCGGGGAGTACGAAGATGTTGTCTATCGATTATTCCCGTATACCCTTAAAGGAGCAGCAGCATCCTGGTATTTGAGTTTACCTGCAAAATCTATTCCTGATTGGGATACCTTCGAAAGGACTTTCAAAAGTAATTACTCAGCCCAAAAGACGCATGCCTCACTAATGAAAGGTCTTGTTTTGTTAAGAGAAGAGAAGGATGAGAAGGTACATAGTTTCACTCAAAGGTTTTCAGCATTCCTAAGGAACTTTTCTGAAGCTGACAGACCCTCTGACAAGGTCTTAATTGAATATTTCACCTCTGCCCTAGGACCTGAGTTAGCTATGTTTGCCAAGATGAAAGCCAGACCTACATTGGTAGAGACTTATGAAGAAGCAGAAAGGGTAGAGGATGAAAAGGAAAGTGTAACAGATTATCCCGATCTACCTGAAGGAAAAAATACCAGGAGAAAATCCTTATTGCTGTCTAAACCTGAAGATGAACAATCACATGATTATCAGGGAATGCTGAAAATGATGTAGAATCTATCCAACAGAATAATAGATCTGGAGAAAGGGAGAGAAGTTCATAAAACTTACAAACCCTATTACCAAAAAACAGAGGATAACAACCATTGGAAAATACCTCCACCAAATTTACCATCAATAAACATAACAGAAGTAGGGGGTGATAATTTCTGCACTTTTCACCAACAACCTCATTCTGAAAAGAAGTGTCCTCAATGGTTAAACTCGATGACATTGGTGATGAATAAGTTGCTGGAATCTAAATTGACTAAGGACAGTGGTAAGGAAGAAGAGAAAAACCAGACCATAGAGAAACAACATATTGATACCATGTTTTCATGGGATGGTGTCTCGTTGTTTGACACTGAAGAGAGTGATTTTAAATCTGAATGCACACCTACAAACACAAAGGACATGGGTCTAACAATTAAAGACAATGCAATAATTTCGAAGATTAAAAAATTGCAGGAGAATGTCAAGAGACAGGTAGAAGTGAATGTTGAAGACAAAACACCTAAAGCCACTACCCTCAACCAGGAGGCAGAGCCAATCAATGAGACTGTCAAACCGGTGGAAGGTGTTGATGAAGGAAACACTAAAAAAATTGAGGAGCTTAAAGAGGATATACCCACTCAAAACCAACCAGGAGAAGAAGACATAGAACCAGGTTGGGAAGAAAAAGATGACACCCCACCTTTTCTTTTGACCCTAGAAATGTTGAATCATAATGTGCATAATTGCTTGGTAGATTCTAGATCAGCGGTGAATGTTATGCCACTGGAGGTTTGCAAAAATATTAATGGACAGCTAGAATCCACAGCCTGGGAAGTAATGCAATTAGATAGCACAGGAGTCAAAGTAGTGGGAGAAATGAAAATTTTTCTCATTTGCTTTTCTGCAAACAACAAGATCTGCCAATTTATTGACATCATGGTGGCTGACATACCAGGTGGATATGGGCTTATTCTCAACCGAGATTGGTCTGCCAAATTAAAAGGTTATTTTGCTTCAGACTGGTCTCATTTATGGTCTCCTCTAAAGGGTACCCCAAATCAGATTAAAATTTTGAGAGATCCTTACATGAAGCATACTATCACTAAGCTAGGAGAAGGTAATGAATCTGTTGATTCTGTCCTGGGAAATTATCCGACTGAGCTTAAGCTAAGACATCATACCTCAAGAAAGGCCAGTTCTATGATTGACACTCATCCTGAGCTCCTTCAAATTCCTCATGCTGAGAAGGATGACTGTAGGATAGTAGACATGTGTTCATTTTCAAAAATAGCACAACTATACCATGGTTAGATATCTCATGTCTATAATCCAGCCCACCCCTTAACTCCCTAGGATTAAAGATTTTCAGAGTGGGCAATTTTTTCTTTTCTTTTGCTTTGTACATAAATAAATTGATTTATTTTTCTTTAATGCTTTGATGCTATTTTATTTGTTTATTGATTTGAGGTTGTTCTCTTTTGATTTATATCTTTGATGTTGTTTTTCGTTTAGTTTTGGTTGCTATTTTTGTTGGTTGAATAAAGAGGCAAACTTTGGTTGCAATGGAAACATCAGGGTTCTTAATTAGCTGAAATCTTGAGCAAAAGACTGTGCTTTAAAACATAGAATGTCTTCTAGTAGCAGTGTTCCTAATTGGCCATGCATTCATTGAAGTTCTACTTAACCCCTGTAAATAACTCAGAAGTAAAACAGGTCTGGAATACTATTTCGAGGCTCCATCCATTTCACATATAAGATGTCCAAGGGAGTGAAAGCAGAGGACCCACGGAAAGGAAGCAAAGTAGACAGTACATCATATATATTTGATCCCATGCCATAATTCCAGAAAAGCTAAAAGCTATCAAGAGTCAAAACTCCTTAAAGAAGCAATACATATCAAGGCAAAGTATCAAAAAACATGAATTTCAAATTGTCGAAAGTTCCTCTTCGTCTGTGAGATGAAAAGCAAATTCTTCTCTCACACAAAAGGACACTATGGATAGAGGAGCCTTAATAAAATTCAGAAAGAAAGGCAGATGGAGGAATCACAAGAACTAAAGTTCAAAAGGCACAAAAGTGCAGTTGGCATGGGAATGAGGAACAAAAGGATAATGCTATTTACTATCTGTTACAATCCTGTGGTGTCCAATCCTGGAGCTACCTAAGGACCAGCATAAAATGAATCTCACTTTTTTGGCCTCAAAAGAGTTATTCAGACTTGCAAATATTTCTGCTATTACCTTTTCCCCAATGAACTGCTTCTTAATGATTTAAAATGCATAATCTGGCCACCTTAGGAATACAAACAGCTAGAGGATTTCAACTTTTCATCTAGATAGTCTTGCACTGGGAAGAAGTTAAGTCAGAAATCTGGGGTTCACCAGGTAGTCGCCAATTGTTGCAGCCGCAACATATTCCCAAAATTCCAAAAAAAAACAGGACCCTCCTTTGCTTGGATTAGTTTGGTTTTCTTCTTTGATTGGATCTAACGATTTTTTCAGAACGATTTCTAATGCTTGGATTGATCTACCATTTGTTTTAGATTTTCCTCTAATGCTTGAAACAATCCACTATTTGATCAAACTTGATTGTTGCCTTTGGATACATTCTCAGCTTGTTTGAATCGGAAGTTTATTTGGTTGATATTCCCATCGTTGCGGCAAAATAACAAGTCTTGACTTCGATTTCCTTTCCAATACGTTGGTTTTCACATCAGATATTTTTTGGTTTTGCATCAGAACCTTTATTACTTCTTCCTCCACAGTTGCAGATGGTGAATTGCTAGCTCTCCTGATTATTGTTTGAAGTCGTAGCTCCCACTGTGTTATTTTCACCGATCCCGTAAGTATTGGGCCTCCGCTGTTGCGGCTACCAAAAGTGTTAACCTTGCCAATGCCTTAGTGGTTTTCATTCCGATTCAGGAATTGTATGGCGGGGCGTAATGCCCTTTATGTCTCCGTTGTTGCGGCTGCGAAATGCATAACCTTTCTGGTCAGTTAGTGGCTTTCTCCTTCGATAAAGCTTTGCCCGTTGCGAAATGGTTTGTCTTTGATATTTCCGCCATTGCGGCTCCTGTTCCGCTTTCACCCCGATGTTTAAAGCTCCGACGAGCAATTATTTGTTTCCACGGATGGCTTAGCAATTTGGACACCTGACATTGTGGAATGGTTTATCCTTTCTCTTCCACCGTTGCGGCTGGGAAAGTCATTTGGCTTCCAATGTCAAACTCTTCCGATTTTCGATTAAGATTTTTTCGCCTGCGGGTCGCGTGTCCTTAGTCTTTGCTTTTCTGCCATTGTAGCTACGCAAATATTTCATCTTTCGATGTCAATTCCATTCGAATTCAGATTGGGAGCTTTCCCACTCGAGGCTTAGTCAAAACTCTTTCGGCGTCGATGTGCTTGAGATATTTCGTAGTACCCATTGTTTGTCAGGGCCCGCTTATGCGGCTGTGAATGAGTTTACCCTGCTGAGGTTAGCATCTTAAGCCACCTATGAACTCTTCATTTTCCATCATCGGAGATTTCTTTCAAACCCGTGGGTGGACGAGGTGGGGGCGTTGGCGTTTGTGAAAGTTCTTGTAACAGTCATGCACATGATCTTTCTTGTTGAGTAGCCGTTTTGGTTGGTATAATTTGACTTTTTGTTTTAGAATGCAATCACAATGAATGATGCACATTGATTTATTGCAGGTGGACTCAAGGGACTGTTGAGATGACCACGGCGCGAAGGCATAGATGGACAATTTTTGACAAAGATCAAACCGAAACCGACAGGATCGCAAGGAGGACAAGCGAAGCAGACGGCAAAGCTCAGTAGTGACAAAGGCGTAAACCTGAAAGGTCTATCAGTTACTCAGCGATTCTTGAGTACATACAAAAAGGATAAAAAGAGGGATCTGAAACGTTCAAAGAACCTAAAAGTCACACGTTTGGACAGCCCAAGCGGTCTGCTGTTGTAGTTTAAATATTTGAAAGTAGGACTTAGAGGGGGATTTTTCCCAGTTAGACATGTAAAGAGATATTGTAAGAAGAACTACTTTTTTTTGCAATAAAGAGTAATTGTTTTCCTGTTGGAGAAAGATTGGTGGAACTTTCAAATGTTATGCTGTGGATGGCGGAAAGATGAACTATTTTGTTTTTCCAACTTTTGTCCATTAATCGTGAGATCATTCTAACTCTTAGAACCTATGTTCTTGTTTAAATGATTTCTGGTTTATTTTGTGGAATTACCACCATGAGTAATGTATGCTATTCATAAAACAATTGGCTATCTGATTGTGGAAATATCTTTAATCATTCATGTGTTGTAGAAAGAAACATCAGCTACCTGTAATTTCTCTTTCTAATGCATGCATAATACACATTACTCATAATTAAGTTACAGTTTTCTCCCCGTGGATAGATAGATAGATAGATAGTTTTATTTCATTATTGCATATGTGATTGAGATGCTTGTGAGTGCTAAGACGAGAGGTAAGAACCTGTGCATCACATTGTGACTGCTCCTTGCATCCTTATCACCCTGCATGGTTAACTAGGCATATGCATATCATACTTAAATCAAAAAATACAAAAATACACGGTGGACCGGGCCGCATCTAGTAAAACCTTTGTTTTTGTTACTTTGACCTACGGTAGCCAGACCACAAACAGGATGGATTCCCTATACCAAACAGTCACAGGCTAGTTGGGAACGTTGACTGGGGAGAATCCCTTGCTGTTGTTGCCTGCAATTTTCCAAGCCTCAACAAGCTGTACTCAGTGCCACACGGGATTTCTTCCTACTAAACTAAAGCAACATCCTGAAGTGCTCTTCCTATCAATGGCACTGCCCTCCCAATCTAAATCAACATAACCCTCCAGGTTAATCTTTTGATTTTCCTTGTACTTGAGCCCATAATCAAATGTACCCTTTAGGTACCTCAGAATATCCTTTGCAACAATCAAGTGCACATGTCTCGGATCTATCAGGAACTGGCTCAAGGTGTTCACAACAAAGCAAATATATGGTCTCATGTTCATCAAGTACATCAAGGACCCAATCATCTAATGATACATCATTGCATCAACCACTTCTAATGAAGCATCACTCAATAGCTTCAGGTTCGATGCCATAGGTGTGGTTATGTCCTTGCAGTCCATCATCCTAAATCTCTTTAGAATCTCTATTGCATACTTCCCTTGACCAAGGAATATTCCATCTGCATTCTGCCACACCTCCATGCCTAAGAAATAGTGCATCATGCCCAAGTCTTTATTTCAAACTCGGCAGCAATTTTCCTCTTCGTATCAACAATCAACCCATCCATACCTGTTACAAACAGATCATCCACATACAACATGAGTATCACTAGGTTGCCATCTTCAACCTTGTAGTCAAGGTTGGAAACTTCTTTACTCTTGGTAAAGCCCAAACTAGATAGGAAATCCCCAATTCCATCGTACCATGTTCTGGGTTCTTGTTTCAAACCGTACAAGGATTTCTTCAATATACACACATGAGACTCCCTGTCATGTGTCTCAAAACCGAGTGGTTGTTCCACATACACTTCTTCTTCTACTACACCATTTAAGAAAGTAGTCTTGACATCCATTTGGTGTATCTTCCATTTCATCATTGCAGCTAGAGGAAGTAGTGATCTTATGGAAGTGTATCTGGATACAGGTGCAAAGGTTTCTTCATAATCTATTCCTGTTTTCTAGGAGAAACCACGAGCCACGATTCTGGCTTGATATTTCTCAATGCTGCCATTTGCAGCATGCTTGGTATTGTAGATCCATTTGGAAGTTACAATGGACTTCCCTTCTGGTCTTGGGACAACATCCCAAACATCATTCTTCATGATCGACTAATACTCTTCGATCATAGCATCCTTCCATTCTTTTCATTCTACCGCTTCTTCGTAGTTGGAAAGTTTTTTCTCAATAATGTCACATAGTAAGGCTATGTAACTAGAACAAGATCTAGTTCTCTTTCTTCCTATGGGTGTTTCTTTTGAAGCTCCATATCTTTCTGCACCTTGGATAATTTCACATACCCAAGAAGGTTTTCTCTTATGAGGATTCTTTTCCAGAGGTGGATCTACAGGTTCTTGAGGTTCTTCAAACTCTCGATCTTCTTCTTGAATTTCTTCGTTCATGATTGTGTCATGAATTCTGGGTTCTCTTGTTTCTTCAGGTTCTTCATCTGGTTTCTTCCTTGATTTGATGTAGGTTGAATCTTCATCAAATGTTACATCTATGCTAATGTCAATCTTCTTGAACCCTAGGAAGTATATTCTGTAAGCCTTCGAGCTTTCAGAGTATCCCACAAATATACCCTTCTTTCCTGAAGGATCTAACTTCATCCTCTTTTCTTTCGAAATGTGTATGTACACAGGATAGCCGAATATTCTAAGATGGCTGACTTATGGTTTCTTGTCGAAGAAGACTTCTTCAGGAGTCTTGTTCTCGAGTACTCTGTGTGGAGTACGGTTCTGTACATACACTGTTGTCCTGGCAGCTTCTACCCAAAGATGCATAGGAATATCTTGATCATGAAGCATTTCTCTTGCAGCTTCCATGATAGTTCTATTCTTCCTTTCTGAAATCCCATTCTATTGTGGATTATATGGAGTGGAAAACTCCCTCTTAATCCCTGAGTCTTTACATAGCTCTTTGAATTCATTCGAAGTGAATTCTCTGCCATTATCTGATCGAAAGGTCTTGATCTTCTTTTCAGTGTGGTTCTCGATCAAGGATTTGAATTCCTTGAACTTACTGAATACTTCATCTTTGTTCTTCATAAAGTATATCCATGCCTTTCTAGAAAAATCATGAACAAAAGAAACATAGTATGCATACCCACTTAGTGAACTTGATGGCATTGGACTGCATACATCGGAGTGGATGATTTCCAAGATTCCTTTTGTTTTTCTCTCGCTACTTGGAAATGTCTTCTTTTTGTTCTTCCCTTTGACACATCCTTTGCATACATCTTCATGTTTTGTCTGCATTTCTGGGAGTCCTTCAATAGCTTTGCTTGCAAGTGGTAGTGCTCTGTAATGCACATGTGCAAGCCTTCTATGCCAAATCTCATTTGGTTCTACCGAGTCATGAACCAAAGCTTGTTATGGTTGGCCCTTCAATTTGTATAGTCCTCCTTCTTGTTCTCCAATCACTACTGTATCATCAAAATACTTTCCTAATTTTGGCCACATGAGGACTTGGCCATCTACAAATGCAACTCTCATTCCTTTTGCATCTAATGCAGATATGGAGAGGAGGTTCTTATTTAGTCCATGTACAAACAATACATCTTTCATCTTGATAGAATTTCCAGAGTCTAGATTGTATGAGGATTCACCACTACCTTTTATTGGATACTGGTAGTCATCTCTGAGTTTCACCTTGTGAGGTGATTCATGTTCAGATAATTTCACAAAGGATTCCTTGAATTCTGTCATGTGCTTGGAAGCACCACTGTCTATAATCCAATCATTGCTTCCATGTGTGATATTTCCCGTGAGAGCGGATATTAGAACATATTCTTCATCACTTGAAGAATCATCACTAACTTGTCTACTTCTCTTTGTGGAAGGTTCATCATCCTCTGCAGCATGAGCATGATGTATTCTCTTGTTTCTCTTCTTCTTGTGAGAGCTACTTTTGTTCTTAGGACAATCTCTAGCAAAGTGTCCTCTTTCATCACATATATAGCAAATGAACTTAGACTTATCTCTAGGCTTTCTAAAGTTATTCCTTTGATGAGTGTACTTACTTCTGTGGTGGCTAGATCTGGTTTTCTTGGATTGCACTGTGATAGCTTGATCTTCACTTCCCATATTCTCTTCTCGAGCTGCTATCCGAGCTTCTTCTTGAGAGCATTCTTCCCATAGTCTTCTAAAATTGACTAACTTATTTCTGGCACAGATCCCTTGAATGAAAGAGTCCCATGTCCTAGGGAGACCATTCAAGGTGGTCATTACAATCTCTACATTCTCCACTTCTTCATCTACTGCTTCAAATTGTTCCTTGATCTAAGAAACCCTTGTAAAGTAAGACTAGATGGTTTCTGCATTCTAGATCTTCACATTCTTCAACTAGTTCCTCAAGGTCATCTTCTGGTTTATGTTCTTTCCTTCAAACAATTTGGTTAGGGAATCAAACATAGCTTTAGATGTCTTTAGGGAGGACACCTGTGGTATGAGGTGATCCTTGATTGAATCAGAAACTATCCTCTTTTCCATAACCAACTTCTTCTTATGTAAGGCCTTAGCCTCATCTCCCTCTGGAACTAGAATCTCCTCATTGATGTAGGAGTCCAACTCATTTTCTTCCACGACCAGGGAGATCCTATATTTCTAGGCTCGAAAGTTATCAGCTCACTCAAAATTTTCATCAAGCTTGCTATGATGAGACACGTTAACTGAGAACCTCATAAATACAAAATATTTAGATCTTACCAGGTCAAGATGTCGGATCTGAACCTGGAGCTGAAATTCTACAGTGCTGGTTTAGGAGAAAATTAGGGTTTTGCTTTTTCAAAGTTCTATCCAACCAAATGCTTTGATTTTGATCCGTAACTTCTATTTTGGGAAGGAGATCAATTCAGGCACAGGCTCATTGAAAAATTCCTCTTCTGTGAAAATCCCTAATTTTTCGCAGTAGTGTCGGGTCCAAAACTAAAAAACCTCAGAATTGGATTTTGCTTCGACAGAAAGATACTCCCTAGGGAGGAGATTTATTCCAACCTTCTTTTGCTGAAAATCTATGGAGAGATATCCAAAAAATAGGAAGCCCTAGTTCCCACAACTGCATAGTGTCTTCTTCTCAGGTTAGCTCTGATACCATGTTAGATTTTTAACATTAAGCTAGCATTATTAGGATCTTTAACTGAGAGAATAACAAGAAAAACAATCAAACAAAAGAAACAAAGAACACAGTGTTTTTCCTTGGGGAAACCATAAATGGAAAAAACCCTGCAACTTCCTCATAGATAGAATCAGCACCAAAATAGAAAAGCCCAAGACAGTAAGATGATCTCCTGACAGCAGTAACCTCTTTCTTCCTAGCCCCAATGTCTTCTCCTTCCTCAGCTATGTGCTACAACTAAGTGTGAGTGAGTGTGTATCAAATATAGAGGCTATCTCTCCATTTATACTAATTCCTAGCTTGACTAAACCCAACTAGGGCTGACTTCACTAGGTGAGTCTAATAACCCTAGTGCCCCGGAACTACAGGGACTTTAACCCTTGATCAATACGAGGGTTACCCACAATGAATTGACATGACTTGTTTACATTATAGATCCTCCTAATCGAAACATCAGGGCATGACATGACTCAATTACATTACAGACACATACCGGAATAAACATCGGGGTACAAGACATAAGATACATAGGTGAATACATTCCAAAGTTACAAATACATCAACACCAAACTCATAAAACATGTCAAAAGAGAATAACTGAAATTTGTTCTTTAACCTAATAGGAGTTCTTCTTTATAAAGTAAATTAATGTGCCTCACAGATAAAAATTCCACTTACTTTTGAGTTATCACCAAAATACTCACGAGACAAGTTTTGATAATGAGTATAGGCCAAACTAGTAATCCATAGGTAAAAATAAGGATGTGAAAAATATGATAATGAAAATAGGTCTTATCGAGCAATTGTTTAAAATAATAAATAAGAAATGTACATGTCTGAATCAAAATACCAAAAACTATATGAATCGTAACAGATTTGGTTAAGTATGATATACAAAGGATTGCTATGTAAAAGTTATCCGTATAAGCTGCAAATTTCAAAAGTACCCTAAAAAGATTAAAATACCCGAGATAATATAGATAATATATTTGTAATCAAACTGCAAAACCACTTGTTAGATGATTCAATTTATTCATAAACACATAAAAGAAAAAGATTCATGTGTAAACAAACTATTAGAAATGACTCTTATTTATTCAAAAAAACAAGCACATATATACATATATACAAGTGATATAACCCAAAATATTTCAAGGATTAGGAGGAGGAGGAATAGCTTCCCCTTCAACTAATTCCATTTCATTTTGCTGCAAAACATTTTGTATGAAACCCTGTTTATATTTCGGTTGGTGATAGAGCCTAAGTCTATGTCCATTTACTATGAAGGAAATTTCTGATCCATCAATTGTTTTAATTTTTATTGATCCATTGTCAAAAGTTGTAACTACTTCGTATGGACCCATCCAATGGGTAGTTAATTTCACTTCAAAAATTTTAAACCGTGGATCAAATAGTGGTGCCCAATCTCCAGTATTAAACTGCTTTTGCTTAATAAACTTATCATGCCATGTTTTTCGTTGATTTTGTATTAACATTATTCTTTGAAGTGCATCTTGTCTAATTCCATCTAACTCATTGATCTGCAATATTCGTTGTTTCTGTGCTTCATCCAAATTCATGCCTAATTGTGCTTCCATACGAAAAGTTTTAACTTGAAATTCAATAGGTAAAAGGACTTGTTTTCCATACACTAACTCATAGGGGGTATGTCCGATAGTGTTTCTCCATGTTATCCTATAGGCCCATAAAGCCTATGGGAGTCTATCTGCCCAATCCTTATGATGTAAGTGAATGGTCTTAGTTAAAATAGCTTCTAATACTTTATTATTTGATTCTACCTGAATATTAGCCTGAGGGTGGTAAGGTGAAGATTTGCAATGTCGAATGTCATATTTTGTTTTAAGTTCTTTCATTAATTATGAAGTAAACTAGGTACCTTGATCTGTGACAATTTCTCTAGGTACACCAAACCGGGTGAATATTTCTTCATATATAAATTCTACCACCGATTTCTCTATGGCTCTAAATAAAGCTTCAACTTCTACCCACTTGGTGACATAGTCCGTACAAACTAAGATATATTTCTTTTTACGAGACATGGGAGAAATTGTTCCTACAAAATCAAGAGCCCATTTCTCAAAAGGTTCAATCATAACCTGGGGTTGTAAAGGAATTTGATCAGATGACGTAGGTCTACCCATTCTTTGGAAACTATCGCATCCTTTAACATATTTGGCACCATCCTTAAATATGCTTGGCCAATAATAACTAGAATGTAAGACTTTGTATGCTATCCTTTTATCAGAAAAATGTCCTCCACATGGTCTGTCATGGCATGCATGGAGGATGTCTGTCATTTTATCCTCCTGCACACATCGTCGAATAATAATATCAGGACCAGTGCATAAGAGATCGTTATCAACCCAAGAATAATTAGAACTATGAACTATAATACGATGCTTCTCATGCGAAGACAAATGGTTTGGTATTTTCCCAGTTGCTAGATAATTGGCAATATTCGCAAACCAAGGGGTTTGACTAGATACAGCAAATAGATGTTCATCAAGAAAAGTGTCGTCAACTAGTTTAGTACCGTCTTCATGTTGAATCCGGGAAAGGAAATCTTCTATGATATTTTCTTTACCAGGTCAGTCAATGACGGTAATGTTAAATTCTTGAAATAAAAGAAGCCATCGGGTCACTCTACCATTGGTAATTGGTTTATTCATTAGAAATATAAATGTGAAGTGATCTGTGTGCACAAAAAATTCATAATCTGTGATATAATGACAAAATTTATTAATAGAATAAACTACTGCCAAATTTTTTTTTCAGTAATAGTATAATTTAATTCGGCAAGGGTCAAATTTTTGCTAATAAAATAGATGGCATAAGGTGCTTGTCCTTATTTTTTGCCGAGGACTCCTCCTATGGCCGTATCAGAGGCATCAGTAGATATGTGAAACAAAAGGGACCAATTAGGACCCCTAAGTATTAGTGCCACTGATAGTTTAGCTTTTAATATCTCAAAAGCATCTTGACAAGATTCCGTCCACTGGAATTCTGAGTTCTTTGTAACTAACTTAAACATTGGTGCAGCTATTTTAGTAAAATTTTCAATAAAGTGGCGGTAATAGCATGCATAACCTAGGAATCTTCTTACCTCTTTCTAAGTTTTGGGAGAGGGAAGGCCAACAATTACTTTGATCTTTGTAGGGTATACCTTAATTCCTTGGGAAGAAACATGGTGTCCCAAAAATATACCTTCTGTCAGTAACATTTTACATTTTTCGTGACTAAGGGATAAATTTGTTTTTGACATCAGATCAAGACCTTCTCGAGGTTGTCAAGGGATTCTTGAAAAGTATTACCATAGGCCGTAAATTCATCCATGTATACCTCCACATAGTCATGTATAATATCGGATAAGATTCCTAGGACTGCTCACTAGAAAGTGGCAGGTGCATTACATAAGCCAAATGGAAAAACTCGATAAGCATAGGTTCCCCAAGGGCATGTAAAAGTGGTTTTATCTTGATCTTCTGGTGCTATTAAAATCTGGTTGTAACCACTATACCCATTAAGAAAGGAAAAATATTGTTTACCTAACAGAGTATCTAATACTTGATCGACAAAAGGTAAACGAAAGTAGTCTTTAAGTGTAGTTTTGTTTAACTCTCTAAAATCAACACAAATACTCCATTTCCCTGTAACTTTATTTGGAACTACTACTAAACGAGATACCCATTTACTGTCGGAAATAGGATAGATGAAACTAGCAGTGAGGAGATTTTGTAATTCTTCTTTTACTATATCCTTTAGAGTAGGATTCATCCTCCTCTGTGGCTGCCTTATAGGTGACATGCTTGGATCCATATAAATATGGTGAATACAGGTATTGGGGTGTATACCCTTCATATCGGCGTATTCCCATGCAAATGCTCCAGCTTGTTTCTTAACAACTTTAAACAGCCGTGCTTGTTGGTTTTCACTTAATCCTGCATTTATATGTAAGAATTTTTCAGGGCCAGCCTCACAAGGTATGGTATACAGTCCTGTATGCTCTTCAATTGTGAAAACACAAGGTGTTTCTGTAAACATTGAGAGAGCCATATTCTCTTGAAACTCATCTCCAAAAATCTGATCAAGTGGAGCAAAGGACTGAGGGAAATATGTACATGTTGATTCTTATTCAAAACCACACAGTCAACTCAACACTTTTGATTCAATGTTGATCCTATGTTTGTTACCATTTTTGGCAGATAAATTACTCATTTAACCATATATTTTATTATCTTTTGTATATTTTATGACATGCAGATCATTATTCAACCTCAAGTATGAGTGTTTTTTTAAGGTTTATATAAATTATTTTATTATTATCATTTTTTTGATTTAATCAATTAAAAATAACATTATTAAAACTCATTTGATGTCGAAAGGTGTTGTTGTAGACTCCAGTCTTGAATCACGCCAACAGATAGACACTTTGTTCGCCCTAAATCGACATCCAGCGTATCCAACTCATCTCCTAGCCTTCCATTCAGCACTCCATCCAGATCGCCCATCACACTACGCACTACTGGGATATAAATCTGGGAAAAACATTGGAACAGCTTCAAACGATCTGGTTATCCACACGTCTGATGATGGAGATGTGTTCTAGATACTTGCCATCCTGCATTCTCCTTTGTTCACCACCACATCAACCAGCCATGTGCTGGATTGACACATTCAACTCACACCCTAGAATATTCGTCACTACTCTCTCCTATGTTCTCCATTAGTCACCTACTACGCTCAGAAAGGAGCTCGTGCACCACCTTTGCAGAACGTTCATGCTGAAGAGAATCATGTGCACCACCTTTGAAGACTGTTTGCATTGAATAAGGGAGATGCTTATGCGTTGGCTTGTGATCAATTAAAATCCATTATAATCGACTAAATTTAGAGAGCAGTCGACCACTAAAGGGTCGACTTGCTCATTCTTGTAAATCATTATATAAAGTAGCCTCTATGACAGAGCTTAGTTAGCTATAAAATCAGTCAATTAGCAGAGTTAGGAGAAGAGTTCTTGCTATGATTTACTCTTGAACTTTGTATTTTTGTTCCACCATATGAATAAATATCTGTATGCATTGTTGTTGAAGATTTCGTTTAAGTAGAAGTTATCTAGGCATCACCCCTAATTGCTGAGAGGGCCCCTCATCAACCGAAGGTTCATTTTCTTTGTTTAGCTTAGTTTCTTTTCTGTTTTAGCTAGTTTAGTTTAAATTCTAGTTTGCTTCCATTAGATTATAGTAAATGCTATTCTATCTGTTTTCTATGATACATTCACTTAGTTTCATTTTGAAATTAATTAGTTAGATGCGTGCATAGCTTGCTTTCAGTTATTTGCCTTCAGTCATTTTGTTTCTAGTTATTTCATTTCCAGCATTACTTTCGGTCTTTGTTTTCAATAATATAGAATAAGTTGTTTTTATGAATTTAGAATAAGATTCAATTCTGTTATTTCTTTTTCTGTTTTGAATTTATGCAAGTTAATTTCGAGTTTATTTATTAGTTTAATATGCAATTATTCCTTTTGTTCATGAATTAGTTTAAGGTTAATTTGTTGTTAAATAGGTTTATTCACTATTTCGATGTATTAGAATTACATCTGCGTGGCTTCAGCAGAAGATTAGTTCATTTAGGTTAGTTTTTACCATTTTAACTATGCATACTGTCATTTGGACATCCTGTTCATTCAGTTATTCAACCACCCCTTTCAGACCAACAGTTCAGTCTGTTATTCAGCCCTTAGTTCTGTTTTTAGTGTTTTCTATGTGTTTTAAGGTTGTTTTTAGTTTTGTTTTGTGAATGTCTGAATTATGTTTTGACTGCAATAGTTAGATGATAGTTTTATTTAACATTAAAGTTAAAGTTTAGTTGTTTTAAATTATTTATTAAAGTTTTATCATTTTCCTTACTTCTTTTACCTTAAATGAAGTTTAAGTTATTCTTGAGTTTTGTTTCTTAAGTTTTGTTTCTAATTTTGTTTTATTGTTGTATGGTTTTTTGTTTATTCCTTTTGAATTGATTTATTTGTTTGTATGCAAAATTTAGGGTTATATGTGTTTTCCTTAGTATGTTTTTAGGTTGTCTTTTTATGTTGTGTTATTGTTGAAAGAACTTGTAGGATAGAACCTAAAGATATTTTTATTAAGTTTTTTGCTTTCTTCCTTTTTAAGTTTTATTTTATTAAGTTTTCTAGTTGCTTATAAGTTAATTTTTCCTTGTACCCTAGTTTCTCATTTGAATAGTCAACTGTTGATTGTGCTTTAGTTTAAAACTTATTTTCAATTGTTTAGTTTATTTTAGTTTAAATACTATAATAATTGCATTTTTTGGAGTTTGACTCGGTTTTTCATTTTGAAAGATATTTTGATCATTTGTTTCTTAAAATATTTACATGACACCCTCTACCTTTGCATATATTTTGTATCAACTCTAAGCTTACCAAGCCTGGTTGATAATTAAAGAATAGGTGGATTAATTTAGACAATAAAACACCCAACAATAGCTTTGTAAACTTTCTTGGAAGAGTTAATGAAAAGGTTTTTTTCTCTTGAGTTTTTTAGATTCATCACAGTGTTCATATTCAGTTTTTGTTTCCTTTTTGCATCATTTTCATATGTGTAAAATTCCTTCTAATGATTTCTAGTTGTATGTGAGGAATTAGTTTCATTAAGCACTCCTTTCATCAGAGATAACATTCGTAATGTGTCTATAATTATTGTTGTGGAATTCATCCTTGTTAGATGGTCCATTTCTGTGATTACCCTTACTGTTGTTTTAAATAAAGGTGTTTTAAAGAGATTCATCCATAGATAGGTTCCTCTTACTGTACTAGACTTTTTCTCCTTTCTCCTACCACCACTTGAAGATATTTGACTGATCATTCCTCATTATTTGTGTAATATCCATGGATGATTCAGACTATGACTCCATTTCCCAATGGTATTCGATATCTGTCTATCTTACAATATTGAAATTTACAAACAAAATCTATTCCAATCAGAAATCTAGCCTTCTAAATGCTTCCTTAAATCCATGTGTATGTGAATGTTCTTGTGACAAAGAGAGAGCCCTCTCTGGCTATATAGGATAGAATATAGTATAAACATTGGTTTGAAATGGTTACCCCAGTGATCCCCTACCACAACCATAGGAAATCATTGGGTAATGACATCTTGGCACCATTGTCAGGGAATAATCACTATTATCTCCTTGGTAAAATGATGTTGTTCTAGTTCTACGACATGGTTCAGAAACCTGTCATAGGCACATGATGGTTGTATATACTCTGGAGACTCCACTAGAAATATTGGTGAAGAGAAGGACTAATACAAGGAGAAACCCTGCTATCGATTCATTTCAATAAATTTGCGATCCAGATAGCCTGATTTGGAAATCCAATAAGATGTAGAGGTTACACATAACTTTCTCTATACTAGTTGAAGGTGTTGTTTTCATTAATGATATATCTGAGCATTGTAGTGAAGAATTGGAGCTATCTCTTCCCAGGACCAAGTTTGAGTCCAGCCTATCTAAAGTAAGCTTCGATCTCTCCTCGTTTGAATTCTCCTGTACATACTAGTCGCCTAAGGTCTCAGAGTCTTTGGGTGCAAATTTTTTATCCTTGTCTGACCAAGAGGGCCCCATACTTACTTCTAAGTTAGCCATATTAAATTACTCTACCGTAAGGAAGTCTGCTACAACATATTTTTCTCCCACCATTTCAAAATAGAATCAACCTTCATCTTCCAATTTCACAACTCCCCACATTCCTACAGTTCCTCACAGCATACCAATTTTTGTCACACTAGTATTAATCCCCCTTGGAAAATTTGTTATACCTCCAATGATGGAAAATAGATTCACTGATATTCTTCTTCTTTCTACCCTTCATGACCTCCCTCTGGGATCCTCCCAAAATCTCAAACAATTCAACGGGGGGAGGGGGTATTCAGGTAAGGAACACGTGGGATGGTTTTTAGATTTGATGGACCTAGAGGAGGTGGACTATAATGATGTTAAGGTCATAATGTTTTCCCAAATTATGGTTGGAGAATCAAGAAAATGGTACAAAAATATCCTAGACAGCTCCATTCTGAACTACTAAGCCTTTGAATATTCTTTCAAGGATAAATGGAAAGATAAGAAAAATCCTAATAAATATCTCTCCCAATACCATTCCATGAGGAGGATGGAGAGTGAATCTATTCAATACTTTTCTAACAGGTTTATTATGAAGACCTATAATTATATCCCTGCTTAGATTAACCCCCCCCCTAGTTCTGGTCAACTCCAATATGTTGAAACTTTTGTAAGTGAGTTCACCCTGTTGCTGAGTGAAAGAAGATCAGCCTCCTTGTCCGATATGATGAAGGATTCCATAGAGGTAGAGGTGAAACTTTCTGCTACTAGAAAGAATAATAGGGATGAGGTATAAAGAGGAGAGATAAGAAAAGATAAAGAATTTGAACATCCCTCTACCTCTAGCTCACAAGAGGCCAGAATGGATACAACGATAAGATCCATGGAAAGGTTGATGGAAAGGATTGTTTTGGAAAACAAACCTTCTCCCAAGTAAAATTAAGAGTAGAAGAATAGAAATTAGAATGCTAGGAGGCCACAAATTCTCCAGAACATGAATAGAGACGAATGAAACCCTCTCGATCCACCTGTCAGGCCTCCATTTCAATAAAATTATGTGGAAAAGGATGATGAAAATAAAGCCGAGGATGAGATCCATCGGCTGGACACTGACTCTCCCACCACCCTTTTTCCCAAAGAATAACATGATAATGCTTGTCTTGAAAGGGGAGAGATTCCCCCAAAGGAGACATAGGATTTCGGGAGAGGATATCAACTTATTGTCCTGGATGTCTAGAGATAGATTGTCGTGAGAAGCAGAGATGTCCCTCTCATAAGAAATAAATATGCAATAAATAAGGCCTCTATAATTAATTCTAAAAATGACACACCCCCTAAGGATAGCTCCAAAAATGTGGCAGATCCCAAAGGGAAGGAAAGCATAAAGGATAATACATGAAACTTTGATCAGGGACGAAATTCTATCATCCTAGAGGTCGAAATCGCTAAGATCAAAATCTTGGTCCCTCATACTGAATTATTGAAAAAATTTAAATATCATTCCAAAATTTCCACAGTATTGAAACCCTCGGGGGAAATCTCTGCTTTATCAGATTCCCTAAATCTTCAAGATGATGGGCCCACCATCCTATTTGTGCCCCATGTAGATGAGCCTTCTGATGAATAATTTCCCCCATTCTATGTTATCTTGAACATCCATAACTCTATCCTACACAATGTCATGCTAGATTCAGGATCCTCTCACAACCTAATGCCCAGGAGAATCATGAATGAAATGGGATTGGAAGTGAACAAACCATACAAATATTGCTTTTATTTTGATTCTAATAAATTCAAGTTCCTAGGATTGTTCAAATATTTGGTAATCTGTTTAGCTCAGATCCCTTCCAAAACCCTTGTCATGGATGTAGTTGTGGTGGACATCCCTCTGAAGTTTGGAATGCTACTATCCAGATCTTGGGAATCCAAACTCAAAGGTGCTTTTCAAATGGACATGTCCTATGCCACCATACCTTTTTTGGGGGTACAGAGAAGGCTCTTCAGAGAGAAAAAGTTGGCATACATGGTGACCAGAATTGAGAGGCCACACAATCACCCCATATACTCACTAGATACTGAGATGGGATCGGCTATATTCTTTATAGAAGGAGGCGAAGATAGCTGCAATTCACAAAATGATGCCTTTGTACCCACTTAGGAGGAGCTAGAAGGAGTGTGGGATGTAAGTTTTGATGAGGAAACACATAGATATGGGTCAGGAGCTATATTTTGGGTGAATCCCCCAGGAGGAAGATCTTTGAATTAATCCTTCAAACTTGCCTTCAATTTCACAAACAATGAGGCAGAGTACGAGGCTATGGTGTTAGCAATTCAAATCTTGAAGGAATTCCAAGTTAGGAGGGTGGTGATACATGGAGATTCTAAACTGATAAACAAACAAATGACAATTGAGTATCATTCCAAACATCCCAAGATTAGGAGCTACATATATGGTACCTAGGACCTGAGATATTTTTTTGAAGAATGAAAGTTCAATCTTATCCCCATATTGCAAAATTGCATAGTTGATTCCCTAACCACTTTTGCTGCTATTTTCAAGGTCCTCGTGTACCCTAGTGGAAAATATGAAGTTGAATTTAGGAATAGGCCTTCTATCCCAGATAACTTTAAGAGTTGGAAAGTATTTGAATACAACAAGGAAATCCATAAGTTCCTCACTCTCACTGGGGAGTTTGATGGATTGACTATTCATGAAGAAAATGGGCTTCTAGAGGAGGATTCTCCCACTCAGGAACCTTTTCAAAGATTGATTGTTTCTCCCAAAGAAATGCCACGAGATGAGAGTGTTAATCATGTTGAAGATGTTGATGGTGGTGAAACTGAGGAATCTTGGGAGCCAGAGTTGCAGGAGGATGAAGGAAAAAAAATGTATCTGAATAATCTCTGTGGAAATTAAATCCTCCAACTCGAAGGTAACTCTATCTCGAGAGGCTTAGTCCCTTTAGAAAAAAATTTCGATCCAAATGATGTTGATAAGGATCCTCAGCTGTTCCCAAGATGCAAATATGTTGAAGATGTAAATATTGGGACAGAAGATCATCCCAAGATCATAGAAATAGAAATAACCCTCTCACCTAAGGCCAAGCATAAATACGTCTCACTAATGAAAGAATAATTGGTTTTTTTCGCTTATAGTTATAGTGATCTCAAAGCTTATTACATAAGAATAATTTAGCACACCATACCAATAAAAAAGGATTAGATTCCTTTCAACAAAAAGTTGAGAAGTATGAACCTTAAGCTTTTACCCCTAGTGAAAAGGAGATCAAGAAACTGTGAGGCCAAAATCATTGTGGCCCTAATATTCTCACACTGGGTGGAAACTTTGGTCCTGGTTAGGAAGAAGAATGGGGAGATAAGAATATGTATTAACTTCAGGAACTTGAATAGAGTTTCTTTGAACGATAATTACCCCCTTCCTAAAATGGACCATATTTTGCACAGGGTAGTGAGTTCCCAAAGTATCTCCACTTTATATGGCTTCTCAGGATATAATCAGATCGTGGTGCACCCAGAAGACTAAGAGAAAACTGCTTTCACCACACCCTAGAGAACCTTCATGTATGAAAATATTATGTTCGGAGTCCTGAATGCAGGGGAAACCTTGTAGGGGGATATGGAGATATATTTCGGGGACTAAAATGATAAGACATTTGTCATATATCCAAATGATATCACTATTTTTTCACAGTCCGATGAGGAACACATCGCACACCTGCTGAGGATGTTTAGAAAGTGAAGATACTTCGGCATCTATATGAATCCAAAGAAGTCATTCTTTTCCATGAAGGAAGGGAGGATGCAAGTGCACATAGTTTCTCAATAAGGAATCAGGATAGATCCAAATAGGGTTGAGGTGATTCACAAAATTAAGCTCCCTTGGAATAAATTTGAGGTCCAATCCTTTCTGCAGAAGGTAAATTTTCTTAGAATATTCATTGTTTCCTTTGCCAACATAGTGAGATATATAACCAACATGCTAGGAAAGGACCAAGAGATCAAGTGGACACCTGAAGCAAAACAATCCTTTGAAGGTATCAAGAAGGCTATCTTTGAAGCACCTCTACTTGCAAGCTGTGATTTTTATAAAGACTTCCTCATATTTTCATTTTCCTCAGAGCACACAGTGGCAGGGGTATTTCTATAGAATAATCAAGAAGGACACAAGCAGCCAATTTCTTTTTACAATCAAACCCTGAGAGATGCTCCTATGAAATACAACATCCTAGATAAGAAGGTTTATGCTCTGGTGTAGGACTTAAAAGAGTTTGAGTATACATCATGCATTATCACATTATTTCCCATGTTCCCACCAGTGTTGTGAAGGATATCTTAACCCAACCAGATCCTGACGGTAGAAGGGGAAAACTGATAGGATTCCTTTTTGAATATGACTTGGAGATCAAGCCCATAAAACTGATTAAATGTCAGGTATTGGCCAAGCTCATGGATCGATCCAACTATGATGCTCTCAGCCTACACATGATTTTTGAATTGTCAATAGAAGAGAAAAATCCCCAAGGACAACCAGATCCCCCAGTAGATGAGCATTTCCTGTCATCCTCAAGGTACACTGATATCATCTTTGTATTACAACATCTTCAAGACCCACAGGGTATGGACCCAACAAGGGGTATATTTCTCAAGTACAAAGCATCTAGGTTTTGCATCATAGATGGAAATTGTATTGGAAGGATCCAAGAGGGGTGCTACTGAACTGTGTAGATGAGAAGGAGGAAAAGAAAGTCATTGAGGAATTCCATGTGGGAGAATGTGGAGGTCATCACTATTGGAAATCTACTATAAACAATATTATTGGGGAATTATTTTATTATCCCACTATTTTCTCTGATACTCACAATAAAGTTGCTTCCTTCCGCAAATGTCAGATCTTTGAAGGAAGGAGGAAGCTCCTGCCATTTCCCTTGAATCCCATACACGTTGAGGCCCCTTTCCAGCAATGGGGGTTGGATTTTATTGGAGAAATAAACCCATATTCCTCAAGAAAACACAGGAAGATCCTCACTACCATTGACTATTTCACTAAGTAGATCGAGTCCATCCCCAAAAGAGAAGCCACCGAGACAGTAATTATGTAGTTTTTGGAGGAGCATACCCTGTCGATATTTAGGGTTCCTGGGAAGATAATCACTAACAATTCTCCTACATTCAAGTCTAATAATATGGTGGAATTTTGCTTCAAATATCACATACAGTTTGGACATTCCACGACCTACTATCCACAAGGAAATGGACTGGCATAATCTTCAAATAAGAGCCTCAATCTTCAAATAAGAGCCTCATGAGGATCATCAAGAAGCCGTTGTAGGACAACAAGAAGGATTGGAATACAAAATTGACCCATGCTTTGTGGGATGACAGAATAAACGTAAAGAAATCCATTGGAACCTCACTATTCTAGTTGGTTTATAGTTCTGAGGTAGTTTTTCCTAGTTCCCTGAGCTTTCTAGTGATGAAATTGCTATAGGAAGAGGAAATCGAAACCCATCCAACTCATAGGAGGATGTATCAGTTGATTGATATACAGCAGCAAAGGGAACAACTATTTGACATAACTAAAATATTTCAAGCGAAAATGAAAGAGGTATTTGACAGGAGGACGAAGCCTGATGATTTCCAGTTGGGGATGTTGTTTTGTTGTGGGATGCACCGTGTGAAGAGAAAGGGAAGCATGGTAAGTTTGATCACCTATTGAAGGGTCATTACAATATTTCAGCTTTCAGAGGAAATAAATCCTACCTATTGGAATATATGGAGGGAGGTCTGGTATTTGGTGCTCCTATAAATAGGGGGCTCCTCAAACACTATTTTCTGTAAAGTAAGCTCAATTCCATGTCATTGTATGTACCATTTATTTTTAAACATTGCATGTGTCGATATCCCTATGATGAACTTAAATCTCAAGGTGAAGGATGTAAGGTCCCTAAGAGGAGCCATCATTTGGTTTTTCTTTTTATTTAAATTTGAAGTTACAGGAACTAGAACAAATTTTGAGGCAATGGGCCTGCAGGCTAACGCAGAATGGTGTAGTTATCTGGGGTGCTTTCACATTCAGAGGGCCCAATGGAGAAGAAACTTATTCTATGAGGTTCTTTGCTACCTCACAGGGAGGATAACATCCTCTAGTTGGAGCAGTTGTTAGCACCTGTGCTAAATTTTGAAGTTTTCTACATAGGCATCTGCACTAATTCCCCTGCAAAGGTCTAGAACAATAAAATAAGAGGTTTTGAAGGATACATCCCTAGTAAAAAGTGAATAAAACAGTAAAAAAAATCCTTAGGTGCAACCTTCAAAATATGCCTAAGTAAGAAAAATTAGATCAAGGTTAAAAGCTGACAGCAATGGATGACCTGGATGAATAGTGGAGAAAAATAAAGGCCCAAAATTGTTTCTTCCAAGCAAAAATCGGGAGCAGAAGAATGGAAAAGGGATAGTGTCAGTTGTAAACATTGGTAAACTTGAATTCCAATTTCCGCAGTCCAAGATCCGACTCCCCAGAACGGTTCAGCCAAATATCAATGGTCCAACAAAAGGCAGAAGCATAAAAGGAAATAAATCTGGTTTTGAAAGTTGGAATCCATAATTCTGATTTCCATAGTGCGAGATACGATGGTTCAGAGAACTTCTGCACAGATCAACGACTCGAAAAGAAGCAAAAAGGAAGAAATCAGAAAATAGAAATATTAAAATTATGATCACGAAAGTTGGAGAATCCACGTGCTGCTTTCCGCTAAAGGAGGAAGTGGAAAAGGCAAAGTTTCGATAGTAAAAAGTTGGAGAACCCAAATTTTTCTTTTTGCAGACCAAGTTTCGATGGCTCAGAACGTTTCTGCCAAAGATCAATGGTCTGAAATGACCCCACAACAAAAGAACAAAATATAAAGGGTGGAAAGATGAAAGGAAAGAAGTTTGGTTATAAAAAATAGTGGAATCATGCTTTTTTCTCTCCATAGGATGGAAGGTTGGGAGAGATTCCACCAAATATCAATGATGGAGATTGATTTTTATGAGATTACTTGCACACTCAAAGTCGGAGAGGGTCTACACGATGGAAAATGTGTGTATATGGTGTGTCCTCTCCAAATTGGATATCGTGCTCAGAGATTGGGAGTACAAAATTCACTTTATGGAGCACAATGGTTTAAAGGGCCCACATATTCAATGATCGGTATTTGGGCAGAGAAAGATCAACGGACGGAGTGGATTTAGCCAGGGGAACTAGCATGAGCTAAGTAAAATTCTCAAACTATGAAATCCTATAGACCCCGCACTTTTGAACATCGGGGATCTAGGAAATATTTATATCAATTGTCTATATTGATTTCGCAATGGTAACAAGCAAGGTGTTTATCAAGTAGGAGGATTGTAAAATTGGGTAAGAGCCATTCCATTGAACGGTTAAGATTTATAGGAGATCAAGATCTACGGCCAGAGAATGATTTCATAGGAAAAAGATGTGATAAGGATTTCATTTGTAGGTCGTTGAAGGTGCTCTGAACCATCATTTTCCATCAAACGATCCTGGGTTTCAAATGTCAATTTTTCCTTTTTTTATCCACCACATGCATCCCAGCGTGTTTTAGTGTTTTGGTTTTGTGATCATGGCGAATCCGCCAGATCAGAAGTTGTTAGGATTTTATGTGTGCGGGATCAATTCTAGATTAGGGTAAATGAATTTGGCTCTATTTTGAGGTTGGTATCGGGAGCCCATGACACTATAAATATATCCTCTAAAGAGGAAAACAGGGTTCAATTTTCATTTTTTGAAACCTCTATGCTCGGATTGTAGCTCTGTAAAAATTCTTTGAAACATCAATGAAAGGTGTTTTTCTCGTGAGTTTATGAGATTCATCACAGTGTTCATTTTCAGTTTGTGTTCCTCGTTTGCATCATTTTCATATCTGTAAAATTTCTGCCAATGCTTCCTAGTTGTATGTGAGGAATTCGTTTCATTAAGCGCTCCTTTCATCAGATATAGCATTCGTAATATGTCTATAATGATTGTTGTGGAATTCATCCTTGTTATATGCTCCATTTCTTTCATTACCCTTATTATTGTTTCGGCTAAAGGTGTTTTCAAGAGATTCATCTGTAGATAGGTGCCTCTTGTTGCACTCGACTTTTTCTCCTCTCTCCTACCACCACTTGAATATATTTGACTAAATATTGCACTCACTTTGCCTCAAATTGTAAAAGGGAAGACCGTTGCTCATTATTTGTTGTAATATCCTTGAATGATTCAGACTGTGACTCCATTTCCCAATGGTGTTTGATATTTGTCTGTCTTACAACCTTTAAATTTACAAACAAAATCCTTTCCCATGAGAAATATAGCCTTCTAAATGCTTTCTTAAAGCCATATGTGTATGTGAATGTTCTTGTGACAAAGAGAGAGCCCTCTCTGACTGTATAGGATAGAATACGGTCTAAAGATTGGTTTGAAATGGTTACTCGAGTGATATCCTACCGCAACCATAGTAAAATAATTGGGTGACAATAGAAGTGTTGGAAGTTCCAACATCCCAATCAGGTGTTGGAAATTCAACCATGTTGGTCACATTGTTGGATATTGTTGTACGATGAGGTGTTATAGTTGCAATGGAGTTGGGCACAAATCTCAAGATTGTTGGAGAACACATGAAAAACCAATGAGAATTTTCCTATACAACTCATCACGGAAATCCAGTACAGATGAGGGAACAAATGCTGAAAGGAAAAATGGCAAGATACAAGTATGGATTAAAAATACTGAGCAATTATAAATAGGAGAGATTGATCGGAGTAGGGAGGATGGCTGCTACATGGAAAGACAAGTGTAAGGTCTCTCAAAGACCTTAGCATACCTAGAGTTCATGAGGTTTTAGGATGAACTCAAATAAGAAAGGATGATTACTCCAGGCATACATAGAGGTCACAGGATCATGCATATTGATAGGGGGAGCAATGACCAATGATCACTGATTTCAGATACACATATGTGGACACCCTTTGTCATTGATGCCAAAGGGGGTGAGATGAAGACAAAAGGGGATCATGCTCACAGGAGGATCATGATTTGTTGTCATCAATGACAAAGGGGGAGATTGTTGATGAAATTGTTATTGATGCCAATTGTACCCAGTTGACAAGGTCCCTATACCCGCAAGGCTAGATCTTGAAGCCGCCACCTTGTTGAATATGCTGAAGACCCTAAATATGGTGTTAAATCCCCTGTGCATGATGGAGAATCCCTAGATGGGTTGGAGAAGCATTAATGACCCATTATGTGGTCATTCAGGATTTGATGGTGTCATGGTACCTCAGGATAAGGCTTAGCTATCCCATAGATGATGTCATGATGAATCTTGACCCTTAGAAGTTTCCTAGTAGGGTTGAGGTGGTTGAAGAATCCCATGAATTCCCTTTTCATGTCAAAGAAGCCTCTTGATTCATGAAGAATAATTGAAGGAGTCCTTGGACCCACACTTGATGGTGTAATGATCTTGCAATCCTTATTGTGGTCATGGGGCTCTTGTATAATAGTGATGACCTTGTATGGTCCTTAACATGCTATGGAACCCATGGTATGACGGAGAATCCCATGGAACCCCTGATGAAGACTTGGATACCCTTGAAAATTGCATTGCCCCCACTACTTTCACTTGACATGGTTGGATGGCATGATGATGTGGTATTTGGTGACTTAATGAAATCATGGAACCTTCTGAAGACCTTGATTCCCATTGCTTTCACTTAATGTGGTTAAGGAACCCACATACATATTGGATTGATGATGGTCCATTTAGTGACAATATTGAATCCCATGATGGAATATTGCACATGGCATGCCACTAAAATCCCTAGAGGAATGATGCAACCCTATGAATATGTGGAGGATAGACTCCCGTCAATTTTAAATGATGTGGTTGACTTTGAAGGATGTTAAAAGAAAAATAATAAAAATACATAAGGTTGACCATTGAGGTGGTAAGAAAAATAATAAAAATACATAAGGTTGACTATTGAAGTGGTAAGAAAATAATAAAAATACATAAGGTTGACCGTTGAGGTGGTAATAAAAATAATAAAAATACATAAGGTTGACCATTGACGTGCTACGAAGTTTAAAGTTAAAAATAAAATTCAAATTAATACAAATTCTTACCTTTGAAGAAAAGTAGACCAACATGAAATATGTCCACTTTAATGTGTATATAAACACATCCAAAAGCACTCAATGATGGATGTAGAGAAGTGAATTCGTGGAGATTGGTTTGAGGTTTGTTTTTACAACAGCAGAGGAGCAGTTCTTCTTTAGAGAGAAATTTTTGGGCATCTTTACTAAAATTGGCATAACTTTCTCATACGTAATCAGAATTACAAAATTCTTAGCTCATTGGAAATATTGTTACAAGGGTTATGTGATGAAATGATATATAGTTTATTTATTTTTTTCTACAGTCTCTTCATATTGTGATCTTTAGAAAGGTATGGTTCATTCTTCTGGGTTTCTCTTATGATGGCACATGTCTCTCAATGATAGAGTTCATCTCTAATCTTAGTATGTGAGCCTCTATATTGGTATATATATTTGAAGTCATTATGGAGGATATGATGATGATATTACACAACTTTATGCTATGATATGATACACTTTATGATGATAACACATGTGATAATGATGTACACTCTATTATGTTGATGCACTCCTATAAAATATGATGTAAATGCATACCAAAGTGTGATGATGCTCTCCTATGTACTATGATGTATACTTGATGTTGATAATAGCTACATAGTGAAAAATAAGATGATGATGATGATTATGCATATTTAACGATGAGGATGCATACCCAGTGACGATAATGCATACCTACGATGATGATGCATGACGATGCATGCCTTATGTTCAGTGAAAGTAGAGAAGAATTACTTGTTCAATAATTGTGTATGATGAGGTGTACAATAATGTGCATGAGTAGTGTATGGAAGTGAAATGAAATATCAGTCTATAGTGATGACTCAGCAAATGAGCAGCAACAGACATGAGCAGTAGTGATGAGTAGCAGTGATGAGCAACAGTGATGAACAGCAGCGGTGAGAAGCAGAGATGAGCAGCAAACATGAGCAGCAATGATGAGAAGCAGGGATGAGCAGTAGTGATGAGTAGATTGAACAGAAGAGTGATGAGCAGAGATTGTTGTGCAGAGTAGATGTTGGTTGCACAGTAGAGCCATATGATTTCTTACAAGATGAATCTTGCACATGAGGATTGGACACCTCAAATCCTTCTTAGTTTGAGGTAAGAAAACCAGGATGGGTCCTGTTATGAGATTTGATTCTATTTTCATTAGTTGGTGTTGATTGTAATCGATAATATTATTGTCTTCCATTAACAATAAATAAAGATCAAATTTCCATATATTCTTGTGTCTCTTTTGATGTGATGTTGTACTTATGACTCATCATGAATTTTATTATGCAATTGATGACATAATGATTGATATGCTTTGATTGATTAAAAGAAGGTAAAAGTTTATAATTACTCTCAAACTTATTCACCCCCCTCTCAGTGTGGACATTGTGTCCAACAATTGGTATCAGAGCAGGCCTTCGTCACAATCCTAGCAAGATTGAAGGAGATATGTGGAGGCACAATGAAAGCAAAGGAAGAGTCATCAAGCAATGATGTGCCTATACTTGATATGACAGATTATTTCAGTTGGAGAAGAAAAATGAAGGATTATCCGAAGAAATTTGGTGTTTGGTATATGTCATCAATCCACCCACTCCATCAAACAATAAGGAAAAATCAATTGCACATAAGGAAGCAAAGAAGGACAATGCTATAGCCTTGAAGTTCCTCATGGATGGACTTCCCATCTTAGTGAAGGAAAGTGTAGGGGAGTACACTTCATTCAAAGACCTATGGTTCAAGTTGGAAAGTGAATATTAGAAGGAAAGACCAGAACCTTATAAGAATAACTAGGAATTAGAAGACAGGCCCCTGGAAGAAGTCAATCAAGAAGAAGAAAAGCAAGAAGATGACTCCAGTAAAGGTATGGACTCTTGTGATTGTAATTATATCTTGTGTGATGAAATTAATAAGGTTCTTGCAGAAAATGATGAAGGGCTATCATAGGATGCACATGAGATACATTTCGCGTTGCTGAATATTGATCTCAAGGGAAACTGGTTTTTGAACACAGTAAATATGAACTAGAGTGACTTCATGCAGTTAAAAAATAAAATCTTGGACTCCTTGAATGAATATCAGCAAAATACTATGACAATGAAAGTGTTTCTTGTGGAGCTCAAAAACAAGGATAAAGAGTTGCGGGATCAAATGAAAGACAAGGATGTTAAAGTTGAACAACTAAAGACCGAATTGATCAATTAAAAGGAAGAATTAGAATATCCTACTGAAGATCTTGAAGAAACTAGAGAGATCAATCATGATCTAAAGACTCAACTAGAGGAATCTAAGAGGATAGAGGAAATCCTGAAGATTCAGCTGGAAGAAAAGGAGGAGACAATCCATATTTTGGAAATGGAGGTAGTTGGTCTTAGGAAGAAAGGTAAGAATAATGAATATTTCTTCAAGTTCAACGATAGTTCATTTGTCCTAGATAAGATCTTGTATTTCCAGAGATCTCCAATCGACAAGACTAGTCTTGATTATAAGAAGGAGAAAGAAAAATATGAAAATGTCGCTTGGTATCTTAAGACTCCAGAAGCAAGTCCATCAACATCCAAAGTTGCTCCCCATGCACCTGAAAATGACAACAAAGACCCTGGTAATTCAAGGATGCATCACAAAGTGAGATCTATTCCTTAAGGAAAGTTAAGAAAAGAAACAGTTCCAAGATGGAACCAAAGTCCCAGGTATGAAAGTGGATTTAATGGTTATTATTATTTTTGTTCTAACTTTGGTCATAAATATGTGGATTGTAGACTCTACAGAAGAAGAAGTGGTGGAAATACCACTGTGACTCAGTTAGATTTTGGACATGTAATCAAGACGTAGAACACGTTTCTACAACATGTCACACATTGAGATGCTACACATGCAGTGGGTTTGGTCACAAATCCAAAGAATGTGCAAGTGAAAGAAGTCAACTAAGGAAGATTCCTTCCTACACATCAATAAGAAGAACTAGTGAACCATGGAAGAACACCAATGCAGGAAGATTTGAAGTTCAGAAGACAAAGGCCTACAGTCACGGAAACTCTCAAGCATGGAGACATGAATTTGATCAAAGAAGTGTTAGAAGTTCCAACAGCTTAGTCAGGGGTTGGACATGCAACCAGGTTGGTCACATTGCTGCATATTGTCGTACGATGAGTTGTTATAGTTGCATTGTATTTGGGCACAAAGCTCAATATTGTTGGAGTACACAAAAACAACCCATGAGAATTTTCCTATACAACTCATCAAAGAAATCCCGTAAACATGAGGGAACAAATGCTGAAAGGACAAATGGCAAGAAGCAAGTATGGATGAAGAAGAATGAGTATTTACAAATAGGAGAGATTGATTAGAGAAGGGGGGATGGCTACCACATGGAAATCCAAGTATAAGGTTTCTCAAAGACCTTAGCACACCTTGAGTTCATGAGGCTGGAGGAAGAACTCAAAGAAGAAAGGATGATTACTCCAGGTAGATAGATAGGTCCTAGGATCACGCATATTGACAGGGGGAGCAATGACCAGTGATCAATGATATCAGAAACATGTATATGGGAACCCTTTGTCATTGATTCCAAAGGGGGAGAGATGAATACAAAGGGAGATATGGAGACAAAATGGGAGCATGCTCACAAGGGGAGCATGAGTTGTTGTCATCAATGACAAAGTGGGAGATTTTTGATGAAATTGTCATTGATTCCACTAAGTCCCACTTGTAGTTCCTTAGACCCCTTGCAATCTGGGTTTGAGTTGTGGATTCCTTATAGAGTGGGTCTGTGGCTTGAAACACCTTGTACCTAGTTGACAAGGTCCTTGTACCCACAAGGATGTATCTTGAAGCCACCACATTGTTGAATATGCTAAAGACCCTGGATGTGGTGCTTGTATAAATAATAGATCAATGCTATGAGAAATGATTCTAAGAAGAAGCACAGGATATAGATATTGCTACTAAGAATTCTCACAAGCATACATAGGAAAAATAGAGAGAACAAAAGAGATTGAATCACATGAATGAAGAGATGAATATTGGTGTGTAGCCTTCCATTGAATAATGATGAATAATAGTGTACATAAATAGTACATCCCTCATAGGAAAATCAAGTTGTATGGAGACAACTCATAAATCTCAAAAAGGATGACTTACCAAAATATAGCAAACCCCCATAGGTGGCTAAAGCACTTCCCAAATCTATAAAGGACCTCATGAATTGGAAAAAGAATGAGTGAGTTGTTAAGGAGATGGAAAAAACATGCTAATCCTAGAAAATGGAGGAAAAGTCATGAATGATGGGTTGGAAACAAAAGCACCCATTTTCCTAGTTTGACTAGCTTTACCTTATCCATAGAAAAGCAGAAAAAGCATAATAAAGCAGAATCTGTTGTAAAGTGTTGTATACTAATTCTAGATGGTCAAAAGGTGGTTAAGATAAACCCAGAATTAGAAATAAATCATTCCTAGGATATATATGGCATGTATTGACTTTAAGGTGCAAGTGGATGCCAACTAATTAAGCTAGTGCGTGAATAATTAATCAAATAATGATTAATTATTTTATCCTAATTTATGAGTGGGTTTAATATATTCCAACACCCCCCTATAAGTCTGACTTTATGATGGTATGAAAAAAAATATAGATGCATATAGGGCCCAGCAACAAGGCTATGGTCACCCTTTAACAATTATTATGTCTAGAAAAGTGAGGAAAGAGGCAAAACCACATGGGGAAAATACTCCCTTAGAAAGGACAAGGCACAAAATTTTGAAATAATATGTCTTCAACATATCCTTATCTTCACTTGAATGAGCTGAGTGAACTGCTTCTGGATGGAAGACTTGTTGAAGAAATCATGAACTCCATGATCATGCGCTGGAGTGTAGAACCTGCAAGAAGGAAGAGGAGAGACTCCTTGTATCTCATCATATGATGAATTAGGAGAATTAAATGAATTCTTATTTATGTTGCAAAACTCTGATATGAAAACATAATCTGAAATGGAAAAGATATCTGTGCATACTCCTTCCCAAAGAGTACAAAAATTAAGACAATTTATTTCACACCCAATTCCCTGAATAGCTGCAAAATTATGATGTGAATCACATGTCAATATTCCAATCTGATGTAGCACCTGTATAGATCTGATATGAGGCTGATATAACTCTGATATATCAGAAATATTAGCATATGGAACAGCAAGGACAAAGGCTTCAGTGTCTCCATGAGGATATAGGGCTAGACTAGGAAAATTATGAGCAACTAGGGAAAACTGATAGCTGTAAAAATCTGAATGATGGATGGGCATAATATCTGAACCATAAGTGTTTAGAATAGATACAAACATGTTTAATATCAGTCCAAATATGACTAAGGACATGGATAACCAGCCACTAAAGTATAGGAAAGACTTCAAACCATATAAGATAAATATCACTGCATAAGAGACCAATGAGGAATCAACTAGTGAACTTGGGATTTTTATAGTCTTAGGATTATTCAGAGGTATGGTAGGTGGTATGGATGGTGGTATGATATGTGTCATGACATGCATATAAGCCTGCAAACAATATTCTAAATGATATATACAAGCTTCTGAGGAAGATATTCTTAAACACATGTCAATATTGTTGGTTGTGGAGCCTGATCTTCTAGATCCAGAGATATTATTCAGTTGTGTTTGTACCCCAGGTGTACTGTACACTCATTCCCTTTGCCTTGGGGTTTGGGGAAAAAATTTTGGGATGCGTGTTGGCCAACAGTTTTGCAGACCCATGGTATTGTGTTAACCGTAGTATTTTCCCATGGTATTTCCCCTATAAAAGAAAGAATTGTAACACGACTGTGCATGGTATTATTTTGTATTAGAAGAGAGACTGTGAGAGTGTGAAGAGGAAGTGTAGTGGTTTTGTTGTAGGTTGTATCCCTTCATTTTTCTGGACTGTAATAAAAGGACTAGCAATTTCTTTGTGGACGTAGCCCATCGTTTGGGTGAACCATGTTATATTTGTGTCTCTCTGTAATGTTTTAATGTGTTTTGCATCTTGTTTAATGATTTAACTGTATAAGTGTTATTGCTCTGCGGTCCTGTTTTCTAACAAATATCTAGTGAAAAATCACAATTTTTGGGAGATGAATCTAGTATACTGAGAGAAGGATCATCAAAGAAAGGATCTGATATTTCTAATTCTGATATATCAGAGACTAAATCTATATCAGATACATGAGGAAAGGAGAGAACTCTGGAACTCAAAGAATAAGTTATATCACCTTGGAACTGCGTAGTTTGACATTTTTCTCAGGAATCAGCCGGCTTCTCTAGTTCTTCTGGAAGTTTGATCTTGTGCTTCTCAAGAAGCTAAGACATGATGTCCATCTTCTTCTTGAAACACTTATTATCTGAATGAAAACCCTTTCTACAATCAGAACACTTGGATGTGCTCCCTTTCTTCTTAACTTTCTTCATTGAATCTTCATAAGAATCTTCATCTTCAATTTCTGTCTTTGGCTTCTTCACAATTTGCTTTTCTTTGGATTGAAATTCTTTTTTCCTTGAACCAAGAGAGCATGATCCTTGCTCTTGGTAGAATTAAGGAAACCCATATGGATCAATTTATCTTTCTCCTTTTTTAGTGAATCAAGAAAATAATTTAATGAAGGAATTTTCCACTTAGGAACAACAAGCCTAGTAACATGAAAAGTAGACACAAAAACTGAGTAATCAGGACCCAATTTTGAAAGAATGGAAAGGATTAATTGATCATCTTCTTTCTCAATCCGACATTGCTTGAGAATTAGAAAAAGTGACTTGAACTTGGTGAAGAAACCCTCAATATATTTGAAATTGCTTGGACTCAGTGAGAATAACTCAATATCCAATTGATGCACTCTTAGCTCATCTTGAACTCCAAAGAGACACTCCAATTGAGTCCATACCTGGTTTGGAGTGGTCAAGACTCAAACCATCTAGATGAAAGATTAGATCAGGAGAAATAGAGAGGCAAAGAAATCCATAGGCTTCATCCAACCTATTGTGCCACTTAGCTTTCTCAATCACAGCATTGGGCTCATTCTCCAAAGATAGAGTAACTCTGTACAATCCTCTACTACGTAATAGAATGGATATTTTGGATTTCCATTCATGGTAGTTGAAGGGAGTAATAATTATTGATGAAGGAGAATCCATATTTCTGAATTGATGTGCTCAAGAAGAAACTCTCTGCAACCTGCAAAACAAACTAGGAGAAAATCTTGTAAGCTAGACAAGCTCTTCTTCAGAGAGGGATAGGAGACTAGAAGCGCTCCTCAACTCTGTAGAACTTGATCAAACTTGCTGCTCTAATACCATCTAGGAGATGGAAAGGTTTTTCTCCCTATATCTCTGATACCATGTATAAATAATATATCAATTCTATGAGCATTGATGCTAAGAAGAAGCACAGGAAATAGATCTTGCTACTAAGAATTCTCACAAGCATACACAGGAAAAATAGAGAGAAGAAAAGAGACTAAATCACATGAATGAAGAAATGAATATTGGTGTGTATGATTCCATTGAATAATGATGAATAATAGTGTACATAAATAGTACATACCTCATAGAAAAATTGAGTTGTATGGAGATAAATCATAAATCTCAAAAAGGATGACATACCAAAATATAGCAAGCCCCCATAGGTGGCTAAAGCACTTCCCAAATATATCAAGGACCTCACGAATAGGAAAAATCATGAGTGAATTTTCAAGGATATGGAAAAAACATGCTAATCCTAGAAAATGGAGGAAAATTCATGAAGGATGGGTTGGAAACAAAAGCACCCAGTTTCCTAGTTTGAATAGCTTTACCTTATCCATAAAAAAGAAAAAAAAGCAGAAAAAGTAGAATACAGAAAAATCTATTGTAAAGTGTTGTATACTAATTCTAGATGGTCAAAAGGACGGTCAATTTCAACCCATAATTAGAAATAAATCATTCCTAGGATATATATGGCATGTATTGACTTTAAGGTGCAAGTGGATGTGAACTAATTAACCTAGTGTGTGAATAATTAATCAAATAATGATTAATTATTTTATCCTAAGTTATGAGTAGGTTTAATATATTCCAACAGTGCTGAATCCCCCATGGATGATGGATAATCCCTATATGGGTTGGAGCATAATTAATGAATCTCTTTGTGGTCATTCATTCTTTAATGGTGTCATGGTACCTCAGGAAAAGGCTTACCAATCCCATAGATAATGTCATGATGAATCTTGACCCTTGGAAGTTTCTTGGTATGGTTGAAATTGTTAAAGAAGCCCATGAATCCCCTTAGCATGTCAAATAAGCATCTCGCTTCGTAAAGAATACTTGAATGATTTCTTGGACCCATACTTGATGGTGTAATGATCTTGCAACCCTTATTGTTTTCATGGAGCTCTTATATGATGATGATGACCTTTTTTCATCCTTAACATGTTATGGAACCCCTAGTATGATGAAGAAGCCCATGGAACCATTGATGAATACCCTAATACCCCTGAAAAGTTCATGGATCCCACTACTTGCACTTGACATGGTTAGATGGAATGATGATGTGGTCTTTGGTGACTTAATGAGGTCAAGTAACCTTGTGAAGAACTTGATGCCCATTGCTTGCACTTGATGTGGTTAAGGAACCCACACACATATTGGCTTGATGATGGTCCATTTAGTGACAAGATTGAATCTCGTGATGGAATCTTGCATATGGAATGCCGTTAAAAGCCCCTTTGGCTTGATGCAACCATATGAATATGTGGAGGACACTCTCCCATGAATTTTAAATGATGTGGTTTATTTTGAAGGATGTTAAAATAAAAATAATAAAAATACACAAGGTTGACCATTGAGGTGGTAAGAAAAATAATAAAAATACATAAGGTTGACTATTGAGGTGGTAAGAAAATAATAAAAATACATAAGGTTGAGCATTGAGGTGGTAAGAAAAATAATAAAAATACATAATGTTGACCATTGAGGTAGTAAGAATAATAATAAAAATACATAAGGTTGACCATTGAGGTGGTAAGAAATTTAAAGTCAAAAATAAAATTCAAATTAATAAAAATTCTTACCTTTGAAGACAAGTCGGCTCAACATGAAACATGTCCACTTTAATGTGTATATAAACACATCCAAAAAAACTCAATGTTGGAGGTGGAGAAGTGAATTCATGGAGATTGGTCTAAGATTTGTTTTCATAGAAGCAGAGGAGTAGTTCATTTTTAAAGAGAAATTTTTGGGCATCTTCACTAAAATTCACATAACTTTCTCATACGGAATTGGAATTACAAAATCATTAGGTCGTTGTAAATATTGTTACAAGGTATATGTTGTGACATTATATAAAAAAAAAAATTGGTTTGTCTAATGTTTCTTCACCTTGTGATATTCGTAAAGGTATGGTTCATTCTTCTGGGTTTCTTTTGTGATGGAACATGTCTCTCATGGGTAGAGTTCATCTTTGATCTTAGTATGTGAGCCTCTATATTGGTATATATATTTGAGGTCATTATAGAGAATATGATGATGATATTGCACACATTTATGCTATGATATGATACACTTTATGATGATTATGCATGTGATAATGATGTGCACTCTATGATGTTGATGCAATCCTATACAATATGATGTACATGCATACCATAGTGTGATAATGCTTTCCTATGCACTATGATGTATACTTGATGTTGATGATGCATACATGGTGCACACTGAGATGATGATGATGCATATTTAATGATGATGATGCATACCCTATGATGATTATGCATGGCGATGCATGCCTTATGTTGAGTGAAAGTAGAGCAGAATTACTTGCTCATTAATTGTGTATGATGAGATGTATAATATGTGCATGAGCAGTATATGGTAGTGAAATGAATTATAAGTATATAGTGATGACTCGAAATATCAGAAGCATCAGAGATGAGAAGTGGTGATGAGTAGCATATATGAGCATTAGATATGACAAGCGGTGATGAGTAGCATATATGAGCATCAGAGATGAGCAATATTGATGAGCAGTAGTGATGAGCAGTAGAGATGAGCAGCAGAGATGAGTAGCAGTGATGAGCAACATATATGAGTAGTAGTGATGAGAAGATTGACCAGCAGAGTGATGAGAAGTGATTGATGTTCATATTATATCTTGGTTGTGTATTAGAGCCATATGATTTCTTGTAAGAATAATCTTGCACTTAAGGATTGGAATATTCAAACCCTTCTTAGTTGGAGCTAAGAAAACTAGGTTGGGTCTTGTTATGAGAGTTGTTTCTCTTTTCATCAGTTGGTGTTGATTGTAATCAAGAATATTGTTGTCTTCCATGTACAATATATAAAGATCAAAATTCCATATATTCTTGTGTCTCTTTTGATGTGATGTTGTGATTATGACTCATGATGAATTTTATTATGCAATTTTTGACATAATGATTGATATTCTCTTATTGATTAACATAAGGTAAATGTTTATAATTGCTCTCACATTGATTCACCCCCTTCTTAGGGTGGCCATTATGTCCAACATTTTCTTGCACTTATACCCCATAGGTTAGTGTATCATTTTATTTCTAGGTAGTGTTGTTTGTTGGATTTCTAGCCACTTTGTTGTAGAATCATCTACTATAACACGATGTTGAAGTTTAGTTTTAGAGCTTTCTTTTTGTCCTGTGAGCCACCATTTGTATGATTTCCTTTTCCAAAATTGGTTTTAGTTGGATTTTTTAGCTTTAGTTTAACACACTTATTCTTACATTCATTACAGAGCAGACCATCACGTCATCATTTCTCCACCATGCTACTCGCATAGACTTAGGGAGCATACCCCGCAATTTGGTTCCTTGAACTGACACCGCTAGATCCATATTTGACAGCATTCACCAACTTCAAATCCATATATTGCCTCTAATTCTGATTCTAATTCCTATTAATTCGAACCTACCTTGTTCATCACCCCATCTATCCATATGGTTGGTGCACCTCCTAACACCTCTCAGGGGGGGAAGTTGATAGTGGGATTGTGCCTGTTCCACCCATCATTTTGGGTATCCATTCTGATAGACCTATAGGTCCTAGTCCTAGTGGATCCATTTCCACTACACACACTCATACTGATCCTCTACCCACTAGTGGTGGCCCCATTCTAGCCACTGTGGTTCCTACCATACCACCATTCATGTATGGGGGCATTGACCCTTCCACCACCATTTTGACTATTCCTACCATTCAAGTGACTACTCCTATTGTTGGAAGTTAGCCTTACCCACCCCCATTTACCCACAAGAACTGCATTCCTACTGGTGCCGACACCATTGATGGATCTTCCTGATCCAGTCTTGGTTTTAGTAGACCATTCATGGCTAGTCTCAACCTGCCTGATTTGGCATGGTTGAAAAATGATCCCACTGACCATAACCCATTATGGCTTCCCATGTCTACCAAACTCCCATAAAACATCCCTAAGTTTGAGGGAAAGGAAGGGGAAGACCCTCAAAACCACATTATGTCATTCAACTTATGGTGTTCATTTAATAGCATAGTGGATGACCTTATCCAATTGCAACTATTCCAATGCACACTCACAAGTATTGGATCCAAATGGTACATTGAACTACCTCATGCCACTTATCCATACTTTTCTTTGTTAGCCTCGATGTTTCTACTATACTTCCAGTTACCCATTTGTTATGATGAGGGTGTGGAAATCCTATTATCCTATCGACAGAACATTGCTACCCATATCACTAATCATATCCATGAATGGAATCATCATCATAGATTGTGTAAAATATAGTTAGATGATAGGTTTTTCCTAGATTAGTTTCTTAAAATATTACTCCCCCCCATTTCCAAGGACGTTGCATTCGAGTTCCCACAAAATAAGGAGGACGCCATCCTCAAGGCCCAACAATTCGATATCATCTATGCCTAATCATGGTATTTGTACACTATCATACCTAATGCTCCCCGTGATGGATCCTCACATTGATATATGCTGAGGGAATACCATGTTGTTGATGGAATCATTGGATCTATTACTTGGCATCCTCACCTTTATACGACCTCTCCTTCGATGTTGAATCACTTTGGTAACACCCCCAGTGTTTCCCAACCTGGTTAGACCCCTGTTTTTCCATATGTAATGACTTAGTTCAGAGCCATACCTTCCTATGCATCTCCCACACCAGTTCCTCACATTCAAAGACCAAATTGCTTGGTGCATGCATGTAATGGTCAAATTGTCGACTTTCAAGCCCCTCCAACTGTTCCTACCTATTACCCACCACCTGTTAAACCTACACCTGCTCTGGCCCCGAATGCTCCTACTCCTCAAGGAAAAGTCTACGCTAAAAAAAACCTCCCTAATAAACCTGACGTTAATAACCAACAAGGGAAAGAATGATGATAGAGAGGTAGGAACCGGGGAAAAAACCAACCTCAAGGAGGTGGCCAACAACCCAACCCTACAAACAATAGCGGAGCCAATACCCCAACATAGAATCCCCAGTGTCCACCCAGACCTTGGAAGAACCATCAGTTGTAGACGAACCATATGTTGTAACACTTATGGCCATTATACACATGAGTGTCCCCATATGAATTGAGTCTATCATTTAATACAAACCGATAATAAATGTGACCCTAACACGATCGCTCCATCTCTGTCAAACCCCACACCGTTGACTCCTCCTTCCATGTTGCTGCAGAACACATTAAAAATCAAGGAATGGTTGAAACTCATCCCTTGGAACCACAAACCCCCACATTGACTCTTGAAGGCCCACCTATTTATCCTGGTGTCCACCACCTTATGATGTTATCGTATGATGTCAACTTATAGACTTGACGAAACCAGTATGGCTCCACCACAAAACCATTCACCCCTCTACAAAATCTAGCTCTAAAACTCTTGATATGTCCCTACAATTGTCAATACCCTCCATAGACAGGACTTCCAAAGTCCTACATTTCCCTTCGCATCATGTTGTGAATAATCTCACTGCCAGAGCTGCTTTTAATTATAGTACTTTCAACAACTTGGCCCAGTCTCCCTTGGCAATGTCCACTCTCGAATTCCTCAAAATGTCTCCTTTGCAACCCAAATATTTTCTATCCACATTAGTTGTTTTCGACCCCTCTGATTCTCAGTTGATCACTTTCGACTTGGATCAAGGAGAACCCAGGATTGCATCATCCGTATCCTTCCAGGTTCCAGTCACTATTTGGAATTTGGTCATTCATTGATGCATCATCGATGAGGAATAATCCACTTTTTTTTGTCAACCTTAGTTTGGAAGAAACTTGGATCTCGAACCCTTCAATGTTCCACCACTTCCCTTCGTTCCTACGATGGTCGTGCTTCTCAACCCCATGGCGTACTCATGAATGTCCCTATTGAGTTAGCTAGAAAAACCATGTTAATTGACATTGAGGTTGTAAACACCCAACTCAATTACAAACTCCTCCTTGGACGTAGTTATATGTATGCAATGCAAGTTGTTTCCTCTACCATATTTCGACTCATTGTGTTCCCCCATGGTGGGAATATCATTACTATCAACCAACAAACCATTTATGATCCAAACGGACTTGCCACAATGAAACATATCCTCCCTACTATCGACACTACCAAAGATAGCATTTACATACCTTCCATGTTTGTAGTTGACCCGAGATTATTTTCCAACCCTCCTTTGACATACACCTTTTTGTCCTTACCCCATCTTCCTTCATTGACTGACATATTATATTTGTGCACTATCTCATTCAGTAACGTTTTGACCTCCTCGCAACTTATGTCACAACCCCAACCGCAGACCTCAATGAATTATTGGGATTCATTCCCCATACACACGATCCCATTTATTTTTCCACCTTCTGGAATCATGAGTAAGCCAGTCATGGCTACTCTCAACCTTCATGGATTCACTTTGGGTATTCCTTTGTGGTACCTTGATCCACCTACCTATCCCTTGAATCCACAAATCATGCTGACTCAAGTCCATCCTATTGAGATGGTGTCATACCCACCTCCTGGTACAAAAATTACTGATTTAGTCTCTACTCCTTTTGCCCCTCTTCCCACGAAGACTAGGGGAAAGACACCTCAATCCCCGAAAGAACCACTCCATCCTCCTACATGTGCTTCATGCTATGTGTAAGTCCATGCGACACAGAATATTCTCAATTTTAAAATCCTTCACACTCATATGCACACAGTAGATGAGGCCAATGATACTCTAGTTGTTAACATACCAACCATACCTGTGGTAAAACAAATTGATACGATCCAACCACCCATGTGCAGTTTGTGGCCTATATGGTCATTATTCCCACCATTTCCCAAACTTTCCTGAATACCAGTCACTCCTCAGTGAACTTAGTAAGCACTCCCATGAGTCCAAAATCACCATCCTTTAGGATATCCACCCTTCGACATCTTCTTCGGACACCAATAACACCATTTACATGATCTCTATTTCCAGTAGTCCTTCCCTCTCATTGAGCATGGAAGATCCTCCTGAGATTGGGCCAAGTCATCAAGTATACTATAGTTGAGGGAAACTCTCTCAATAGCATTATTTGCGACACGAAGCATAAGGAATTGAGGGACTCTGGTCTCTGAATCGGTGGGGGGTCTTTATAAGTGTAGAGACATGTCAGACGTTGTAGAGTTAGACGTCGCTGATGGGTCAATGGTTTTGGTGGTGGAGCCATACTGGTTGCATCAAGTCTGTAGGTTGACTTTGGATGACAACGTCATGAGGTGATGGAAACCAGCCTCAGTAGGTGGGGCCAAGGGTTGGTTTGCAACCATTACCTAGTGTGCTAGGGGATTTTGGAGAACCATAGGTGGAGGAACCTTGTGGTGCTAGGTTTGGTTGAGCCGGAGCATCCACGTTCTGATCAAGTTGACTTTCATTTTGGATAAGTTGTTGGACGTGATCCATGTGAGGACACTGATGAGTGTAGTTACCGTAGGTGTTACAGATATCATACGGATGATTGGTATGTAACTATGGGTTCTTCCTAGGTCTATTAGGACACTGTGGATTCTGTGGAGGAGGGTTGACGTCATTGTTATTTGGAGGGTTGGGATGTTTGTCGCCTCCTTGGGGTTGGTTGTTTCCCTGATTCCTTCCTCTCTTGTTATTTCCCTGCCCTTGTTTGTTATTGGGGGTGGGTTGGTTTGGAAGGTTTTGCTAAGCATAAATTTATCCTATAGAAACCAGAGGATTCGGACTCGGTGTCGGAGTGGTTTGCACAGGTGGTGCATAATAGACAAGAGGAGCTGGAGGGGCTACATATCCGACCAGTTTTCTAGAATATGACTATGCTGAACAATTCGGTCCATGAACATGTGGGGTTGGTGCAGGAGGTGCATAGGATAGGGTGGCTCCATATGGAACCATCACACCTGAGTAATCAAGGGTGTAACCAGGGGGAGCATAAGATGAAGTTGCTCCAGAGTGAGGCATCACATGTGAGTAATAAGGGGCATAACTTGGTTGGGAGACACTATGGGTGTTACTCGGATGGGGTGGCATCATGGGAGAGGCCACGTAAAACTAGGGGTTCTCGGTAATAGAGTCTATAACTCCATCAGCAGCATGAGATTCCCTCGACATATCACAGCAAGAGGTGTTGGCTTGAGGAGTATCAGGTATGATAATATATAAGTAACTGGACTGGGCATAGATCAAATTGAACTTCTGAATCTTAAGGATGACATTCTCCTCTATCTGGGGTCAGTCAGATGCGACGTCCTTGGCTATGGGGGGGAGTAATTTTTTGAGGAAACAGTCAAGGAAGATCCTATCATCCAATTGGATATTGCACAAGCTACGTTGAAGTTGCCACTCATGGATATGATCCATGATGTGGTTAGTTGTGATATCACAACAGGATAAAAGGATGTCCACTCCCTCATCATAACAAATGGGTAACTAAAAGTATTGAAGGAACGTTGAAATGTGTGAGAAGAAGTATGGGTAAGTAGCATGAGGCAGCTCGATGCATCACTTGGTCGCACCACCCATGAGTGTGTGCTAGAACAATATCAATCGAACCATGTCATCCACAATGTTGTTATATGAACACCATAGGTGGAATGACATGATGTGATTTTGAGGGTCCTTTCCTGCCTTTCCCTCAAACTTAGGGATGTCTGAGAAAAGCTTCGTAGGCATAGGAGGCAATTGTGGGTGGTGATGAATGGGGTCATTGGTTAACCGTGCCAAATATGATAGGTTGAGAATAGCTATGAAAGGTAGGATAGAGCCAAGGTTGGATCACAAAGGACCAAAAATGGTGTCGGTAGCTGTACGAATGTAGTTCCCATGCATAACTTAAGGTGGATGAGGTTGAATTCCCAGAGTACGAATAGTCGGTATGGACATGGAAGGGCCACTACCCCCATGTATATAAGGTGGAATGGTTGTGACAACGGTGGCTGGAATGGAACCACCACTAGTGGGTAGTGAACTAGCAGCAATGTGTGCAGTGATAATGGGTCAACTAGGACTAGGGCCTATGGGCCCAGATGAAGGGATACCTTTCATGGCAGATTGAATGGACACGATCCCACTACTAACAACCCCCCCTTGGAAGGGGTCAGGATGTGCACCAGCCATGGGGCTAGATGGGACGGTGCCCAAGGTGGGTTTAGGCTGATAGGAATCTGAATCAGATTCATAGGTTGTGTGTGGCTCCAAGGTTGGTGAGTAACGTCGAAGGTGGCTCCGATGGTGATGGTTCAAAGAACCGAACTTGGGGGTATTCCCCCTAAGCATATATGAGTAGCGTGGTGGATCTATGATGACTATATGGAGTTCTATGTAGTGACTAAAAACTTGAGATAATCGGTTGCAGACTCAAAAACCCAACTACAACTAATTTTGTAGAAGGAGAGTGGAAAAAAGGAATCTCACAGGCCCAGAAAAACCTCTAAAACAAAAATGCGATAGCGGGTCACATAAAGGAGAGTCTACAACAAGGGTGGCCAAAAATCCAACAAGAAACACTACCTATCAAAATAAAAATGACTCACTATCCCATCGGGTATGAGTACAATCAAGCTGCTAACTACAAGCTGGAATCCCCTCACAAATTGTATCCTCAGGGTGATGAAATCCCAGTCATATAATATGAAATGGAAGAACTATATAGGCTAAGATAATTCCACTACCGAGAATGAATTCTAGGTAAAAGAGCCCTAGAATATTGGCCACTAGGATACCTCGTTCATGACATGTCCATTCAGTTTACTGATGCTTCAGCCCTTTGTCCCTCGACACCCAATATACACTGGCATTAACAAGGAGGACTATGAATTTTTATCCTTCGGTGCAAGATGGATTATGGTATTCCACCCCGACTTCTGAAAATCCTTCGTTGCGGCTTACTCCTATTGAGCAGGGGGGCTTCTGACAAACTAGTTGTGACCGTGTCAACAAATACAAGAGGGTTTTGGTTCCTTACTAGATAACAACTATGTCTCAGAATGTGAATGACACAGGGGTGTTGTTTGGATTCCTATCCCCAAAGTCCTAACTTCACTGAAAGATTTTTTTATCCTAAAGCGAGGTTACAATGTTGGTTTGTATTTAAGTTAACTTTAAGGCTCTGCTCAGGGTCATGAACTGAGCATTTCACTTAGTGCTGTGAATTGTGTGCAACTATATGTCAGTCCCAGCAAGCCATGGTGAAGATGTTTATATCTCACTACTGGGATGCAAATATAATGCAGTAAATAACGGTAATGAACAGTAAAGCTACAAAATAAAAAACATCATTCAGTAATGAAATTATGCTTGAAACAAATGAGTAGTCAAGGAACTTTTAATCAAATGCAGGAAACAAGCATGGGGTTTTGACCACAGAGCTCAACTATGGTAACTCATAAACCAAGCACAGAGATCTCAAATGTACCAAGGGGATCTAAAAGATCAGATATGGAAAGAAAAATAGGTCGAGACAAGGTTTGAGTCAGACAGGGGTCTAAAACACACACGAAAAACAGAATGAAAATAGTCGGTGGCACCTTTCGGCAGAACAAGCGCAATCTGGGTCACACCAAACATAGGGACATTTGTGATACGGGAAAAAAATAGTCAAGTCACACAAAATAGAAGGTAAAATGGGACTGGTCTCTCAAAATTGATTCATAGGAGTGACTGGGGTTGCACCATGGACTAAAATAGGAGTGATCGAAGAAAAATAGACAAGTCGTGCAAAATAGAGGGTTAAGTGTGAATGGATCACTTGAAACTAGGTCACAGGAGTGAGTGGGATAGCACTGTGGGATGAAATAGGAGCGATCAAGAAAAAAAGACAATTCGTGCAAAACAGAGGGTTAAGCGCTATTGGGTCGCTCAAAACCAAGTCACAGGAGCGATCATGGTCGCTCCGAAAGCCGAGACATGAGCGATCTAGGTTTTTACACCAGGTCTCTCTTATCGGGGATATAGGCATGAACTATGTCATGCTTATTGAGTGGAAAGGGGTGATTGGGTCATGGTTTTCAGTAAAATAAGGGTGACTCGACCAAAACTAGGAAAAGATTAAAAAATCAGATTCGACAAGGGATGGGGGAGTAGGCAATGACACAACAAGGGTTTGAATCGACCGCGAAGGGGATTGATCTATGATAGCTGATGGAAGAAAGTAATGACAAACCAATGGCAAACTACAAAAACTAAGATCCAAATGGATCGACCGAATGGAGTCTCCAAAACTATAGTGGGGATTTCTCCCCAGCTACATGCAAAAGCACCAACCTTAGATCGATGTGATAATAAGGAAGAGTTCAATGGAAAATAAAATAACAAGCTAAAATAATAACAAAAAGAAAATATTTTTTAACATTTTTCAACGTATACCGGCTAAACTAATCTAATGCAAATAAATAAAAAGACACCTATTTTCCTATACAATTGGCCCACTTGTTGTCCTCGGAAGTGCTTCTACAACTCTATGGGTTCGTTCTCCAATGGTCTCCACGAACAGGTGTTAAACGGGGAGTGGATCCAATATGGGTATGAAGAATGTCTCAACAAACACCATGGGAATGGTATGGAAATAGGAATGGTGGCAAGGTAGTATGTGAATAACTAAGAGAAAAAGTGTCCCAACATACCCACAGATTGAAATGAGAAAAAAGGTGTTTTGGGAGATCCCTACACAATGTATTTATAGTATGGTCCTACTGCTTTTTGACCCAAGGTGGTGACCGATGGTATTTTTTGACCCATGGTATTTTCCTGTGGTTTTCTGACCCTTTCTTTGTTTTAGGGTTTTTGAACCCCTTTTAGGGGTTTTCACCCCTTTTAGGAGAGAGTGAGGGTAAACCATAGTAAATAATGATGTTATGGACCATTTTTGGTGGAAATACAATTGTGAAGGTCAAAAGTAAGGTAAATATGGTAGGAATATGATTTATGTATATGGTTTAGACTATGTAGAGCTAAGTTAACACTTCTTAGTGTTAACACTATCTTTAACAGAGAAGATAACATGTATCAGCTCACTAAAGATGGTATTGAATACATTGTTCGAGCACATCGCATGAAAACTAATATGTATTTATTTTCTGCAAATCAAATGAAGAGGTTGGTAAATCTAGTAAGAACTTTGTCCTCATTATAGTTACAGCAAAAGATGTTTAACAAACTAAGTATTTTAAGGCATGTGATCCAAAACTTAAAAAGGACTTTATTAAAGTGGTATATGATTATGATATTTTGTTTCAAGAACCTAAAGGGTTATCTCCTAAGAGGGAAATTCAACATGAAATTCATTTACATCAAGATGCACCTCTTCCTAATATTGGTATGTATAGGTATTTCATAATTAAGAATGCATAGAGAAAGAAATATGTTCTGGAATTGCTTGAAAGAGTGGATATTTGGCCAAGTTCCTCCCCATGTGGTTCACTGATTATTTTGGTTCCTAAAAAGGATGGCACATGGAATATGTGTGTTGATTATAGGGAACTAAACATAATAAAAATTAAGAATAGGTATCATCTTCCTTTAATTGATGATTTATTACATCAACGTAAGAATGCAATCTTTTTCACTAAGTTACACTTATGAAGTGGTTATCATCAAATTCGTATTCATGACAATGATATTTGGAAGACTGCTTTCAAAACTAAACAAGGATTATATGAATGGATGGTAATTCCCTTTGGTATTTTTAATCCACCCACAAAATTTATGAGGGTGATGAATGATGTGTTTAGGCCCTTCATTGATGACTTAGTCATAGTCTACTTAGATGATATTTTTATTTTTAGTTGTACTTGAGAATAGCATGTCAAACATGTCAAATAGGTATTGGATGTACTTGTAAAGGAGAAATTGTACTTAAAGATGTCAAAATGTGAGTTTGGAAAGACATATTCAGTTTATCTAGGTTAGATTGTATGGTATGGTGAACTCAATATTGATCCCTCTAAACTGGAGGTCATTGTAAATTGGTCTAAGACAAATAATGTAACTAATCTAACAAGATTTTTTGCAGATGTTAATACAAGAAATGTTCACCTAGCTCTCCATGGTCCAAATGTAATCAGGAATATTGCACCTTCTACGGACAAAAGTTGTTCCTCTGGTCTGAATGGTTCAGATCTAGAACAAATGAGTAAAAGACAAAGGATGAAGACATTCCCTAAATGTCATGGACACCTGGAATACTGCTTCAATAGTGAACCTGTGTACTTGCAAATATATCAAACATGCAAACACATCAGAGCTACCAGAAAATCATGTAGTTATCCATGTTAGTGACTAAGGAATCTAACAACATGTACATGTGAAATCAAAACAATAGTAATGTTGGACGGAAATCGGCTTTGCATTAAATATGTATGGAGAAGCTTACAACCATTTCCTTAGTGTCGAAAAGCATCACCATGAGACAAACACTTCATCCCCATAAGCTCCAACTTTGCTCTCTATGCTCTCCAATGGCTTGGGCTAAGTGGTCAATCCAACAGCATAACAATACCTCCATAGTTATCCCCCTCAACTATGGACATGATCTTGTATTTATAAGGCTCAATGGATAGGAATAGTTGAGAGAACTGTGGGTGAGGTGGCTCCAAGATCCTACCATGGGGGATCTCGAGCTCAACTAACCCATAATGATAGGGATAAGGGAGGACACCAGGCTCATGATCTAGAAGCCTCGGGAAAATTCTATTTTTCCCATTTTACCTAGGGTACCTCTTTTCTTATCTTATGACAGAGCATTTTAGATGATAAACACTTTTGGACAAAAGACCATAGGTGGTGACACCGCTCCTTGAAAATAGGATACAGGAGGTGCTAAGCAAGATCCCACTCATGAGGCATGAGGAAAGTGCAGTGCTAAGTTTTTTCAAGTAGAATTGACAAAGAGAGTAAGTTTCCACTCTAAGTGTTGGGATTAAGGGAAAACATGAAAGTTAAGGGTCGTATCACATGATGGTGACAGGATTTAGGTATCTAATAGAATTCCCCCCAAAGCATGAGACTTAGAGGGATACGATAAGTGAGAGCTTTGAGAGAACAAGTTGTCACTTCGAGCTGAAAATGTCACCTCGATCAGAGAATGTCGTCCAGTAGGCATCTGTAGTACATCACTATTTTTGACTCATAGACACATGTAACCAACTCATGGCTGCAAACCAATACAAGGTAGATCCATGAGAGGAATAAACAAGCATGGCTACTAGAATACAGCGTAGATCTATGTGATAGAGGAATCAAACTTAGACATAGATACTAGGCATACAACGTAGATCTATGTCATATAGACACAAATTTGAGCATAGCCAAGACCATACAAATGTGGATCCATGCTAAATATACAAAACTCCATCCCAACCTAGGGAAAGCAATGAGCACTAAACAAATACCTAGGTTCTTCATCTTGTCTTCCACAAAGTATGATTATATCCATGTGATTGCAATTATCTGAAGTCGAAAATGGTAGAAACAACTTGATTACCAGCCAATGATGTGAACCATTAACAAGTACGAGGGAGATCACAATTAATGTCAATGATTCCCAAGGTACCCTAGTACAATCTACTGAGTGTGGATAGATGTCCTGATGTCAAACACCCAGTCGATTCTATCGATCACAGGTAAATGATGTGAAACTATGTTGAGAGCAAGAGAATCTGTCATTAAGGCATACAGATCTCAAGGTACTAAATTTTGTTTCTAAGACTATTTCCTGGATGATGAGCTGATGTTGATGGGAATAGTCTCATCGAAGGAAGGCCATGATGATTCCCACATCGATGACATGAAACTTGGAATATAGTTCTGGAATGATGTGAATGTAGTAACCATAATACTGACTCAAAATTACTGACATAGAGACTGTTTGGACTGTAGAGGTAAACTTCTTCAACTTCCCTTTGAACATCGGGCGGGATGATAAAATTCTTGGTAGCATGACTAAACCAAACAAGCACATAGTGTGACAGTGGACAATGCATTCTTTTGAAATACTCAAAGGAGTGGAATGACTCATGAAAGTGGATCATCATGGTGATCAGTTGAATACTCAATTGACTGAAATGATATGCAAACAAGTGCCATATTCAAAGGTAATGACAAACTACTACCATTTATTTGCAAAATGATTCCCTTCCCATTTCCCCCATCATGATTGATGAGTGCCTCTTTTCGGTTTTACGAGTTCAAAGAGGGTAACAAACACTCATTATAGCTCGTCCGAAGACAAGTCCAAACTCATATGTTTTACGAACCTAAGAGACGAGGGGTTCGTTCCCAAAAGAGGGTATCTCAATGTTTAATTTAATGAGTCCAATGAAAGAAAACTTAGTATCGTTCATGTTTAGATATTCTGAACGACCATAGAAGAACACTCCAAAGGGTCCTTTTTCATATGATTTAGTCCCTAAGGCCTGAAAAAGTATAAAATAATGTCGTAGAGAACTCTTCCAGTCATGATTTGTTGGAGTGTTCCTTTTTTGTAAATAGTCTATCCAAACCAAAAAAGAGATAACCTACCATTGGAGAGATGAATCTTCAAATTTTTTAACAAGCGTGAAGAAGACAAGATCACTTGACAATATTTTCATATTTAAGGGGTCCAAAGAGAGTTTTGTTGAAATATTGTAACTTCAAAGAATATTCTATATGTATATTTTGTGGTCGCTGATGGTCCTACTAGGAGAACCACTTGTATTACTTTGTACCACGATGCTTCTAATCGGAAGAACTAATAAGAGTCATGAGGTAGTCCCCTCTAATTGTAAAGCTGGGTCATTAGCACCCTAGTGTGGTTACTTGAACCTACATGTGTAACTCGAGCCTACATGATGTAACTCGAGCCTACATGTCAAATGAGTTAATTCAAGTGTACGGATGAATATAAATAGAGGTGTGGTGCTCCTCATTTTTCACACACACACACACTGTCACTTGTGTAGCACATTAGTGGAGAAGAGAAGAGTAGCTGGAGAAGGAGGAGGATCAGGCTTTGATCTCCTTGTTGGTTTTACCTTTTATCTTTTTGGGGCATCTATATTGAGGAATTTTTTGCTGGGTTTTTCCCTTTAGGGTTTTCCTAGGATAAATCTTTGTGTTCCTTTTGTATGGTTGTGCTTTTCTATCTTTTAGTGATCCTGTTTATATGCTTTTGTTATGAATTCGAAATGAAATACTAATGATCTAGCTTAGCATATGAAAATTTAACATGGAATCAGAGCCACCCTGAAAGAAGACATTGTGAAGCTATAGAATATAGCGCTTCTTACTTTTTGGGTCTCTATCCACAATCTATCAGCAAAATAAGGCTAGACTGTCTCTCCATTGAAGGGCGCATCTTTCTGTCGAAGCAGAATTCGATTCCGAGCATTTTCAGTTTTGGTGCAGATAATTAGGGCTTTATATAGAAGAGGAATTTTTTAGTGAACCTAGCATAGGATTGTTCTACTCATCAAAATAGAAGTTTAGAGACCTGTATCAAGAAATTTGGTTGGGTGAAACTCCGGGAAAGTCAAACCCTAGTTTGACCCCGAGCTAGAAAAAACCCTAAATACTAAAACTGATACGTTTTGGTACATTTTCTATATCCTGATATTAGAGAAGGTTCAGGAGATAAAAATTTAATCATATGAATATAAAATCCTGATTTACATTGTGTCCAAAATTCCACCTTCGATTCTCTATATTCTGGGAGATATGATCCCTCCAAGTTAGGGTTCCAGCCTCTTCCAGAATTCATCCATAAACAAGACACCTGGGGAGAATTGCTGTAGCGTGGGCTACAGAGGTCCAAATGGAATTCATATAGATTTTCCAGAAATATAACAGAATTTAGTTTCTTTGGTATGAATTTTGAGAACTAGAATATGAAACAATAACACTTGGCATGCCGTACAACTTCACTATTCTGAACAGTCCTGTAACAGGTCACCTTGGGAAAAGGATCATAAATCCAAATTGGTGAAACAAATTCTAATGAAAACTGTGGTACTGAATCAGGGACATGTGGGGTTACCTTAGTGAGAAGTTTCATACATAGATAAGTAGTATGTGTAGATATATCATAGAAACAGTGACAATCATTTCTGCAGAAGAAATTGGAAAACTAGGGCTTACTGTTCCGGGAGCTTCCCTCTACTATTTTTAGAAAAGGAGTACATTGGACAGCTCCATTTGAAGAGATCTATAATTCTGTCCAATAAGATCTAAAATATTCCAAGTTTTGAAAATTAGGTTTTCTCTGACAAACCCTAGATCAGCTAGCCCCGAAAGTAGGACAAACACCTCAAATCGGTAAGATGTAATATTTTGCTATTTACATTTGAGGTTTTAATTTCAAAGTGATCTATCACATCAGCTTGATGATAAGCTTTAAGAAGTTGACAACTTCCAAGCATGGAAGTATTTGATCTCTCTGAAGAAAATGAATTGGACACCTACATGAGTAGAGAGGTTCCAGAGGGAGATGAGGCTCAAAGCCTTACACCAGAAGAACTTGGTCAAGGCCAAGAAGATCATTGTTGATTCAGTCACGGATCAACTTGTACCACAAGTGTCTTCCCTAAAGACACCGAAAGAGATGTTTCATTCCTTGACCAAGCTATTTGAAGGAAATAACATACATCGGAAGATGACCTTATGAAACAAATTGAAGAGGTAAAAGAAGAAGTGAAGAATGCAGAAGTGGTGATAGCCACCTTGAATGGCATCCCAGGATCATGGGATTCATTCATGCAAAGAATGTATGCCAAAAGGAAGTGATTACTTTCAGCTCAACTCATAAGAAGAGAAGAAGAAGATGGGAGCAATTGAAGATCAAGCTCCCACCATTCAAAGAAGATCCCTCATGCGATGAGGAATATGAAGAACTCAATTCTTGAAGAACATCTTTTTCATCTTATCATTTGGATAAGAAATGATGATTTCATGAATGAAGAAGTATTTTTGCAAAATGATCAAGATGGAGTCTACCCATGAAACAAATACAAGATAAGTATTCAATTGTCATTTCATGATATTTTTTTTATATACATTTGATTATATTCATTTGATGTGTTATGCATGATAGATTGTTTTCATCAATGACTATATACTACTAATATGCATGTGATGGGTAAGTAGGTCATGGTGCTATACAACTCTCCACTACTACTTATCTAGAATGAAGCCTCCTTGCTGACATATTGGATTAGTGCACAATCTCAATAATGTCATGATAGAGATGGAAGGCATCTAGAAAGTTTCTGTGAGATATGGATGAATGCTCTATTGGCTAAACAGTCGCATGATGCATAAGAATTTGTCATTATGCATATGTTTTATGAAATAGTTCTAACCATGCAGCTGATGCATTTGAATTGTAGGAAAGGTCCTGTACAACCTCCTACAAGAAGGATGAGACTTGTTCTGAAGAACAAGTGATGACAATTCAAGATTCGTTGCAATAAAATATGAAGCTCCCAGGGTCAGAGACACCATGATGAAAGAAAGAGCTTCATAGAGCGGTAGATCCACCTCAAAGGATGAAGACCACCATGGGTACGAGAGATAACTCAAGATGAAGAAAAGAATGCTATGAAAGAAGCTATGATCAAATAGTTGATCATGGGGAATGATGTATACGATATGATTTCGAGACATAAAGGGAAGTACGTAGTATCCTCCATATGGATCTACAAGAACAAGTGTACAAAGAAAGGTTCATGATTTGCCTCAGAAAGAATAGACCATGACATGACATACTCTATTGACTAATATATATCAAGCATAGAACCACCTGTACAAAATGAAGAGGGAAGATGTTACTCCACTCCAGGGGGAGTGACTACAGAAGATAAATGAGTTCAACATGGTACGACATGATGGATAGCTTCATGATGGATCAAGACTTTACCAAGAGTAAAGTGGGTTCCAACCTTCAAGGTTGAGTGCAGAAGACTAGGATATGTTGATGACCTGACAAGACGAACTCATGGAAGATGTAATGATGAAAGAATACTAGAATGATGTTAGGGATATAGTACTCAAACCATAAAGAAAGAATGTGGTATCTTCCAAATGGATTTGCAAGATAAAATATGTTGCGGATAGAAGTAAGGAAAGACTTGTGGCTAGAGGTTTCTATCAGAAAGAGGGAATTAATTCTGAAGAGACACTTACTCCAGGAAATAAGGTACACTTTCTTCAGAACTATCCTGGTAGTTTCTTCCATGATGAAGTAAAGACAAGCCTTCCTTAATGGAATGATTCAGGAAGAGTTTTACATCGAATAGTCACAAGGATTTGAAGTTGAAGATAGATGGACTCACATGTGCAAGTTGAAGAAGGCCCTCTATGGTCTGAAGCAAGCTCTTAGAGCTTGGTATGGAAGAATAGATAGTTTCTTGACGAGCATGGTCTTTGCCAAGAGTAAAGTTGATCCTAACTTTTGCTACAAGGTTGTAGAAGAAGAACCTGTCATCCTGTTATTATATGTGGATGACTTATTCTTGACACGAAATGAGAAACAGATCATGGAAAGCAAGAAGAAAATAGCAGAAGAATTTGAGATAAAAGACCTTGGGTTAATGCATTATTTCCTAGGTCTAGAAGTATGGCAAAGTTCAGAAGGAATATTTCTCAACCAGGGAAAGTATGCGGTAGAGATATTGAAGAGATTCAATATGTTGGAATGCAAAGCCATGGCCACAGCCATGGACTCCAACCTGAAGCTGTTAGCTGATGAATCTTCAGAGTTAGTGGATGTGACTCATTATAAACAAATCATTGGGTCATTGATGTACTTATCAAATACCAGACCAGACATTTGTTTTGCTTAATTCAATATCTTGTTCAACCAAGACAGGTTCACCTAGTAGCTGTAAAACATGTGATGAGATATCTGAAAGGGACTATAGACTTTGTTCTATAACCATGACTATAGATTGTATGGCTATATAGATGCAGATTGAGCTGGAAGTATCTCAGATAGGAAAATCACATCTGTTACGGAGAGAAATTCCTATGGCTTGGGGTACCACAATAGACAGCTAGACTCTAGAAATCAATCTTTCCCAATATGCAATAGAAATAAGATGTCTAACACTAAAGGATCGAACCTCGTACCTTATTCCAGACGGTTGAAGTAGATCCTCGTTGAGCTTTACAATCTTTAGCTTGAATTGATAAAATACTTCCTCAACAACAAGTAAACCATACAAGCATACTACATATCATGGTGTTAGATCTATTCTAGCATATATAATCAATAATGTAAAAGCATTTGACATATTCCAATGGATACAATATTCATTCAAATACACATTACTGGACAGGAAAAGATATTTCTATTAATATGAATCAGAGATTACAAGTGACAACCTCTGACGGCACGTCTGCAAACCGGAGAAACTGAATCCCCCACTTGGGCCTCCACCACCTCAATCCTCCATCACTCAGATAGCAAGCTCACTAGCAAAAGGCAAGCTTGGGAAGAACACAACAGTGCTCCAAGGGACAAAGGGATGCAAACTCAAGCATAAGTTCTGGAAACAATGGACTATAGTTTCGTTACTCTCAATTCTCTCTTATGCTTTCAATGCCTCAAGGGGTTCCTTATTCAAAGGGATATTGAAAGGTCGAATCCATGCGATCTCAAGGCATATGGAAGGCCAGGAGTCATATGAGTCGGATCCAAGTCAAGGAAAATTCCAAAAGGATTTGGATTATGCACACATCCCGATGTACGCGACTATAGGGGTCATATCCGCGTATGTACGCGGTTATCGGGGTAAAATCCGTGTATATCACTTTTCTTATGTTTTTAGGGATGATCAAGGACACATCAAAAGACAAAAAGTAGTCCATAGGGGCTAATGAGTCTGCAACGGGATAGGGGAATTCCATACAATGTGTGATTCACCTAGTGTGGTGAAATCCGCTATAACAACATCAGGTAGATGCTTTTGGGTCTGTTATGAGTTCATGATTTAACAGGAAATAGTCCAGTGTTTCTCTTAGCACAGCTGAAGCAGAATACATAGCAGATTGCTCTGCTAAGTTGTGAAGCCATATGGATTTGGAAGCTGATATCAGGTTTCTTTGACCCAAATATAGATACAGATGATGGTGATTCAGTATTTCTATATTGAATATAGAGATGATGATGATTTCAGTATTCCCATACTGAAGATATAGATGATGTTTCAGTATTTACATACTGTAGATTCAGATGATGGTGATTCCATATTTCTATATTCAATATAGAGGTGATGATGCTTTCAGTATTCACATACTGGAGATACAGATGGTGATAGTTCAGTATCCACATACTGAAGATGTAGATGATGATGTGTTGAAGAAACCTATGTCCCGAGTAAAGTTCAAACACTTTCGAGACAAGCTTGGTGTGGTTCGAAAAGACCTTCCTCGAAAGGGGGAGTAGTGATGTTGCAGTGGGATTGTATCATCCCTGGGCACTTGCCCTAAAGTGAGCCAGTGACCTCGGTCCTTGAGAATGAAGAAGGATTGTATCATCCCGGTACATATGTCCATAATAAATCAGGTGACTTCAGTCCTCGAGAATGTGTTGGGATTGTATCATCCCTGGACACTTGTCCTAAAGTGATCCGATGACCTCGATCCTTGAGAATGCAGTGGGATTGTATCATCCCTGGGCACTTGCCCTAAAGTGATCCGAATACCTCGGTCTTCGAGAATGAAGAGGGATTGTATCATCCCGGGACATATGTCCAGAAATGATTCGATGAACTTCGGTCATCGAGAATGTGGCAGGATTGTATCATCCTTGAAATTCAGTTCAGAACGGATCCAGTGAACTTCAATCATCAAGAAGGTGGTAGGATTGTATCATCCTTGGACTTCGGTTCAAAATAGATCCGGTGAAATTTCATCATCGAGAAGGTGGCAGGATTGTATCATCCTTGGAATTCAGTTCAGAATGGATCCGATGAACTTCGGTCATCGAAAAGGTGGCAGGATTGTATCATCCTTGGACTTCGGTTCAGAATGGATCCGGTGAACTTCGGTCATCAAGAAGGTGGTAGGATTGTATCATCCTTGAACTTCGATTCAGAACGGATTCGGTGACTTCGGTACTCGAGAATGTGTGTTGATCCCGTAATTCCAATAGGAAGGATTGTCTGAGTTCCACAGATGTGTTGATCCCATAATTTTGAAAGGAAGGATCGTTAATAACTCCGTAAAGACCTAAATCTCGTAATTCTGAAAGGAAGGATTGTTGGTAGCTCCATAAAGACTTCATCCCGTAATTCCAATAGGAAGGATTGTCTGAGTTCCACAACTGTGTTGATCCCGTAATTCCAAAAGGAAGGATCGTTAGTAACTCCGTAAAGACCTAAATCTCGTAATTTCGAAAGGAAGTATCATTGACTTGATCCTGTAATTCCAATAGGAAGGATTGTCTGAGTTCCACAGATGTGTTGATCCCGTAATTCCAAAAGGAAGGATCATTAGTAACTCCGTAAAGACCTAAATCCTGTAATTCCAAAAGGAAGGATCATTGAATTGATCCCATAATTTCAATAGGAAGGATTGTGTGAGTTCCATAGATGTGTTTATCCCATAATTCTGAAAGGAAGGATCATTAGTAACTCCATAAAGACCTAAATCCCGGAATTCCGAAAGGAAGGATCATTGGTAGCTCCATAAAGACTTGATCCCATAATTCCAATAGGAAGGATTGTTTGAGTTCCACAGATGTGTTGATTCCGTAATTCCAATAGGAAGGATTGTCTGAGTTCCACAAATGTGTTGATCCCGTAATTCTGAAAGGAAGGATCGTTAGTAATTCTGTAAAGACCTAAATCCCCTAATTCCGAAAGGAAGGATCGTTAGTAGCTCCATAAAGACTTGATCCCGTAATTCTGAAAGGAAGGATCGTCTGAGATCCACAGATGTGTTGATCCCATAATTCTGAAAGGAAGGATCGTTAGTAACTCTGTAAAGACCTAAATCCCATAATTCAAATAGGAAGGACGGCGTCTGAGTACCACAGACATGTTGATCCCATAATTCTGAAAGGAAGGATCATGTTGATGTTTTGATGATGATGATGTTGATGTTTTGATGATGTTGATGTGTTGATAATAATGATGTTTTCATGGTGTTTTCATGATGATTTTGTTGATCGAAAGGTCAAAGTGCCGAAGATGTTGCTGATCGAAAGGTCAAAGTGCTGAACATGTTGCTGCTGATCGAAAGGTCAAAGTTTTGAAGATGTTCTTGATCGAAAGGTCAAAGTGCTGAAGATGTTGCTGCTGATCGAAAGGTCAAAGTACTGAAGATGTTGCTGAAGATGTTGCTGAAAGATGTTGCTGATCGAAAGGTCAAAGTGTTGAAGATGTTACTGATGTTGATTAAAGAAGTTGTTGTCGTCGAATATTGAAGACGAAGACTATATGATGTTGAAAAGCTTCCAATGATTTATATATGTGTTACCCTGATGATGTTGATGATGTCCTCCCCTACTATTGTTGTTGTTGATACTGTTGTAGAATACCCTTCTCGTTAAGGGGGAGTGTTGAAATATTGTAACTTTGAAGAATATTCTATATGTATCTTTTGTGGTCCCTGATGGTCCTACCGAGAGAACCACTTGTATTCCTTTGTACCCCGATGCTTCTAATCAGAAGAACTAATAAGAGTCATGAGGTATTCCCCTCTAATTGTAAAGGTGGATCATTATCACCCCAGTGTGGTTACTTGAGCCTACATGTGTAACTCGAGCCTACATGATTTAACTTGAGCCTACATGTCAAATGAGTTAATTCAAGTGTACGGACGAATATAAATAGAGGAGCAACACACACTCTCACTTGTGTAGAGCATTAGTGGAGAAGACAAGAGTAGCTGGAGAAGGAGGAGGATCAGGCTTTGATCTCCTTGTTGGTTTTACCTTTTATCTTTTTGGGGCATCTATATTGAGGAAGTTTTTGCTAGGTTTTTCCCTGTAGGGTTTTCCCAAGATAAATCTTTGTGCTCCTTTTGTATGGTTGTGCTTATCTATCTTTCAGTGATCCTGTTTATATGCTTTTGTTATGAATTCGAAATGAAATACTAATGATCTAGCTTAGCATATGAAAATTTAACAAGTTTAAAGAAGACTCCATTAGGTCTCATTTCACAATGAGAGATTTTACGAGCCTGAAAAGAATCAGAAATGGACTCAAACCTTTGATACTAAGTTTCGAGAGCGTGACCAAAGCGTCGCAATAAACGCTCAAAGACTTTTTTCGTTTTATGGTAGTACGAAAAAGTCAAAAAATGAACTCCGAAAACTTTAATGCTACTACTCTTCTATCCTGCAACGACTCAAAAACAGGTGTTAAATGTGCCAATAACTGACATTAAAGGATTATGACTGATAGATTTTGAGTAATAAATTATTTTAAAACAAAACTATAGCATGTCAAACCCAAAAATGTGTATAAAAGTCGTGTAAATAGTGAAAAATCAAAACATTTTATTATTTACCCATAGTGGAGAGCATTTGGAGCATTTTCCTAGCCATATTTTCAGTTGCTGATATCGGGAGTTTCCACCATCGGATTCAAGCACCATTAGTTCTAGGTAATATCCTAGACCCTACCCTTTCATCTTATGTCTTCAATTTTGACTTTTAATGGTGTTTTGGGCTTGTATGGCAAGCCCTAAAATCATGAGAGTGGGAACCGCTCTTATCCCTTGCAAAATAAGCGGTACCTCGCTAGAACCACGCCAAAAACATAGTGCACAGGTGGTGCCACCGCCTGTCCTCATTGGGGCATAGGTGGTGCCGGCCGTGGAGAAGTAAAAATAGTCACACAAGAAAAACTAGCTCATTTCAATTGATTTGGATGATTAAGAATGATTCTAATGAGTCTTGTGATTGTTTTTGGTAGGTTCTTGCTGATAAAAAATGGTCATATGGAAAGAGAGATAGCGTGATAATGATGACGCCTTCACCGAAAAAAATGCGGGTTGCATAGCCGCATTGAGAGACTACGGACCCTTAAAATTCTTCCACACACCCAGTATGGTATTGCATGAGCTATTGTTAGAACATATACTCTGAATGTGGAATCCGGAGCAACAATATTTTGAGTTTGGTGCTCATATTTTGACAGTTGAGGTAGAGGACATCCACTTCTTGACTGGCCTTTCAAGACGGGGTGCTCCCATCTCACTGACTGGTTCCTGCAGAGGGGACATCACTACACAGGAGTCGATAGATCGTCACTATATTCTAGGGACAAGGACATCGGGAAGAAAATCCCTGTAAAAGCAATGATGGATGGACCTCTACGGAATTTATTGTTTACCATACAGAGAGTGGTGGGAAGCCAAGGAGTGCACCAGGCATCTAGAGCACATATGCTCTATGCCATAGAGGCCATGGTGCCTACAGTATTTAACTGGGCGGAAGCCCTACTTCCGATCTTCATAGATCAGCTGACCAAGTGTCGGCAGGGGGAACTAAAGCAATTTGGTTTCGGTTCCATTCTATCTTGCTTCTTCTTCGAGCGAGTTCCACAAATGAGACCCCAGGTGGTCTTTATAGAGCTGAGAGCATGGGACCCTCACATGCAAAGGTGGGTCCAGATTATGGCCCGTACTGGAGTGAGCAGGGGGAAGGTAAAGTTCAGTGACTTGTTCTTTCAATGGTTGAGAGATCAGCTCCTCATGGTGGAGAGTTATGCATATGCAAGAACTGACTTCAGCGGTGACCCTGACCTACCGCTCCCACCTGGTGGACAGTGGGGTGACATCGGTAAGAAGAAAAAGACACTAAAATGGAAATAGTGTTTTTATGGTTTTGATGTTTTATATTTTTTATGTTAAGTAACGAGACTTGGATGTTTTCATTCAGACATCGTAGCAACACGACCTAGGGGAGATTCCCCATTGGATAGACAAGCCAGATCCTGTTTTGTACTACAAGGTGACGATGCGACTGGGGATTTAGAGGAAAACCTGGAGAGGTTGACCCTAGACATCCATGATGCTTCCATTGATGACCTCCCTCTGAGGTATTAGAGGCCTACACCGGGAGTACCAGGTCACTTTAGCAAACTGATACGTAGAGTATCCTGAGCAGTGATGTGTTACCATGAGCATCATTAGACAATGTGTGCATGATGTATCCACTGAAAGCTTATAGCTTCAGGATTTTGTATGGTGACTTTTACCTGAAATCCTACATGCTTCAGATGAGGTCTCGTGACCTATTTTTTGTAAAACATGTTCATATATATATATACATACATACTTTTACCTAGTGTTTATATGCCTCAAATGGTGAATGTATTTTACATGAGTTTTATGTGTCTTTAATTGTTTATTTACAATGAACCATGTTTTATTTTCATGTCATGAATGGGAAATATGCCAATCTAGGATGTAATTAGCCAATGAGTCAGCAACTACATTATGTTCCCTAGGGATATGCCTATAGGTGATAGTTTCAAATGACCTTTCTAACAAATGTACCCTCCAGAAGAGGTAGAGAAGCACAGGATTCCTGACGATATAAACATGGTTTAGATGACAAACCACTAGTTGTGAGTCCATCAAGACTACCAAATTGTGAACATATTGGGAGGCAGCTTCAGTCAGAAGACCTATGACTGCTCGATACTCAACGATGTTGTTGGTAGCGGGACTAATACAAACCACTCTTGAACTGACCAAATCGTAAGTTGGGGAATAGAGAGCCCAAGCAGCTGAGGCCAGATTCAAGGCATGGCGGCAAGCACCATCAGCAAATCCGTAGAAAGCCATCTTCTATGCACGACCAAAACATGGTATAAATAGATACCGACACTAAACTCAAAACCATATTGAAAATACTTAAAGCACACTGAGAGTCAAGCAATATACATACAAACAAGATACTATCCAAGAGAGATTTAGACATAGTATCTCTTCAGGTACAACCCATTGCGAGGCTTTTCTAAACAGATTCCATCGTAGTCTATGAGCTCGTAGGCCCCTTTCTCTAAAACTTTAGAAATGACAAAAGGACCGTACCACATGGATTTGAACTTTCATTTCCCTAGTTTTTCATATTTCTCATTGTAAGTCAAAACTAGGTCACCCTTGTTAAAGGCACAGGGTTGGATGGATTTATCATACTGTGCCTTGACATGTTTCTTGTGTGCCTCATTAGCCAAGGAATCATCTCTCCTATTTTCGTCAAGGTTTTCCAAGTACAAAAATCTCTCTTCCTCTGTGGAAGTGTCTGGGAGAAGTTCAATGACAAGTTTCACAGATGGAATCTGACCTTGAATCGGTAAGACAGCTTCAAGTCCATAGAAAAGCTAGAAAGGTGTGAAACCAGTAGTTGTTTTCTACAAAGTCCTGTAAGCCCAAAGAGCAGAGAAAAGGATATGGTTCTAGTTGGATTTGTGGTCTCTAGCCATCTGACGAAGCATAGTTTTCAAAAATTTGTTAATGGCCTCTACCTGACCATTAGCTTGCAGATAATAGGGCATAGATTTTTCATGGTGAAAACCTAGCTTGGCACTTAGTTCCTCCATCATTTGATTACAAAAATATGATCCGTGATCAGTGACTGTGGACTGGGAAACTTCGAATCTAGCTATGGCATGATTCAACAGGAAGAGAGTGACAGTCTTACCATCTTTCACATATGTAGGCATGCCCTCAGCCCACTTTGTAAAATAGTCAACGGCTACGATGATGTAACCATGCCCCCCGGATAAGGTAGGCTTACAATGCATATAATCAATCCCCCATTTGGAAAATGGGCCAATAGCAATGACGGGGTGTAGCGGAGCAGGATAAGTGTGCTTTTTCAGATAAAAATGTTGACAAGGTGGGCATTTCTTGACAGCCTCATGATAGTATTTAAAGACTGAAGGATAGAAATAGCCAGCGCAAAGGATTTTCTGGGATGTATCCATCCCAAATAAATGACTGCCACATGCTCCAAAGTGGCAATCATTCAACACTTGTTCAACTTCCTCATGGGTGAGGCATCACTGAAGAACATAATCGATCCCACATCTATACAAGGTGTCATTCAAAATGAGGTAGTATTTCACGTGGTGACAGATACGGCGGCGATCGTCACGGGATAGATTTGGCTGAAATTTTTTTGTTTGGAGATAAATGAGCAAATCTCCATACCATGGGTCAGTAGTGCTTATTAGGAACAAGAATTCATCCGGAAATGAATCACTAGGCTCATATTCCATCGAAGCACAGGGAAGATCACACATAAGCTCGACAAAGACCAAGGATTTCTTTGATGTGGCTTTGGAAAATTCTAGATCAAAATCCTGTAGTATGACTATCCATCAAGAGTACTATCCCCCGAGCACCTGACAAGTCAGGATGTAATACATAGGGTTCTGGTCTGCCAATACAATGGTTGTGCAGAGCAAAATGTAGTGACAAAATTTTTGAACAGCAATGACTATGGCCAATGCTAATTTCTCCACACGTGATTATCGGGTTTCAGAATCCATAAGATTCTTACTAGCATAGTAAATCACGTGCTCCTGACCATTGGGATTTTCCTGCACCAAAACCATAGCAATGGTGGTGGTGGAGGCAGTAATATTTAAGAGAAAATAATTTGAATAATATGGGGGGTGTATCATGGGTGAATGAGTTAGAGCGTGTTTGAGATTATCAAAGGTGCATTGGGCTTGGTCATCCCAAAAGAACGGAGTGTCCTTCTTAAGGAGATGCATATAACCATGCATTTTCTCTGCAAAATTTCACACGAAATGGTGGAGGAAATTTTCTTTCCCTTGCAAACTTTGGAGTTCAAGAAGATTGGTTGGGGCTAGTAAAGCTAAAATAGTGGCAATTTTCAAAGGGTCTATCCAGATTCCATCCTTAGAGACAACAAAACCTAACATGCATCTAATCTTAACGCAGAAAACACATTTATGAGGGTTGAGCCATATATTATAATGACAAAATCTCAGGAAAATATCTCTAAGATGACCAGGGTGGTCCTCCCATCACTGTGAATGAGCAAGGAGGTCATCAAGGTACAGTTCAACAATATGTTTTATATCATGAAATGCATAGGACATAGCATGCTGGAAAGTGGCTCCAGCATTTTTTAAGCCAAATGGTAACTTCCTATATGCAAAGGTTCCCCATGGAAAAAATAATGTTGTCTTGTGTTGATCGGTGGGTAATATCTCAATCTTATTATAGCCAAAAAATCCATCCATGAATGAGAAGATGACACTTTCGGCACAGTTGTCGATAATCTGATCGATATGTGGAGTAGGAAAGTTGTCCTTGGGACAAGCTTTATTCAAATATCTAAAATTGATATAGACTCTAATGTTTCCCTTCTTTTTATTGACAGGGACAATGTTCGATACCCATTCCATCAGGGGTACGGGATAAATAAACCCATATTTGGGAAGTTTCTCTATTTCAGCTTTAATACATGTGGCCTTCCATGGGTGGACTTTCCTTAGTTTTTTCCTAATAGGTTTATCATTTGGATAGGTTTTAATTTCATGGACCACAATGGATGGGTCTATCCCCAACATTTCTTCATAATACCAGGAAAAAATATCGTGGAATTCTTTGAAAAGTTCCTTGTGTGCTTCCATTAGAGGAATTTTGGGGTCTAAAATGGGCCTCCTAAGGAAAATAATAAAATAATAGTTAAAATAATAAAATAATGGTTAAAATAATAAAATAATATTAATTAATTTTGGAGGAAGAAAGAAAAAAACTACTTTTTGTGTTCGTATTTTTGACATATCTCCCTGTGTTTTTACTCAAATTTCGATCGAGAGAGCTCGTTGGATGCAGAATTTGATTCCGCATCCAACGAGTACCCACACTGCATAATTTTGATGGACCCTGCTATCCAACGAGCTCTCCTGATCGAAATTTGAGTAAAAACACAATGAGATATGTCGAAAATACGAACAAAAAAAGTAGTTTTTTTTAATAACAAATATGCCAATTCAACCATTATGGTTGACTTATTTTATTGAAATTCTATTGGTTCTTGAATTCCAACTCACAAAAACTTATTTTGGCACGTTTTCTTATAAGGCCCATTTTAGACCCCAAATTTCCTCTAATGAGATTCTTCTACCGAGCAGTTCTGCCCAACATGAACATGCTCGACGGTACCAGGCTTGGCTGATATGTCAATCAAATTTGTCTGAGTAATGTTGCATAGGTTTCCTTCAGAATCTATGTCTTGCAACAATATAGGACTTTCAGGTGCGTTGACAATATTAGTGGAAAACAGGGATGCAAAGTCATGGTCTGTCGAACTGGTGTTGGGGAGGAACGAGGATCTATAATGGTGATCCTCCCAAATAGGCTCATTCATATTCATGATCTCCATAATGGACTCATTGAAAGGAAAAGTATCAAAGAGATAATCTAGAATATGAAAATATGGTTCTAACCAGAAGGGCAGGTGGTAAGGGTCTGAATTCACCAGATGAAGTTCATCAGTGTGATCATCGGAAAGGGTTTGAATAATGTTGTACATTTCTTCATGCAGACTCAATGAGGTGGACTCAACAATTTGCTTTCCCTTGGGCTCATAATCAAATGACGCAATCATATTTACTGTCGCTATGTCTGTGTTAGGAGGAGTGGACAGAAAAATCCCCATAAGGGATGAATCCTTCAACATGCCTACCCCAATCGACTGGTAAGAAGGAGGGGACTAGCCTAACATAGGGATGTTATTAGCTGTAGAGGTATTAATATCTAGCGTACAGAAATCAAGCTGATCAATGGTAACAATTCTCCCTAGATGTGGAAATTGGACTGTTTGAAATACTGTCGAAGCGACAGCAGTCATGGCGTAAAACCAATTTATTCCTAGAAGAAGGTTGTAATCTAACGGGGTGTCTACTACTTCTACTTGAATAGAAGCACTTTTGCCCCCAAGCTCAACTGCAAGGGCTGATATGAGACTGTGGGGCTGGAAACCTCATCCATCAAAGGCTTTCAGAGTCGTAGGTGATGTTACAAGCTCGGGAGAGTCAATAGCTTTCCAACAAGACAGGGACAAAACCGAAGTTGAAGCTCCTTCCTCTAAGACAGTCCTAAAGACCGTCTTTATGGCTACTTTCATGATGATTTGGAAAGCAATTTTGTGAGGTAGTCTAGACTTATAGTTCTTGACATTGAAATGAATCAAATTATTATTGTCCGGGTCTAAAGATCCTAATGTAGTTAACAAGTTTTTGCGCTATGTAGGACAACTTTGGAGCACTTCGAAGGTAGACATTGCACATGGTGCCTGAGAGAGATATTCAACTACATTATAAAATTAAGCAGCTCAGGCATTAGGGTTAAAAACATCCTTCCTAAGAGTACTCTTGGGTGGACGCAAAATCATGTCGAGAGTAGGCTTCTCAATGGTTAGGGGGACAATAGATGAGGAGTAGGGAGAACCAATAGAGGGATCTTTTCCTGAAGAAGAATTGTATTCTTTCTTATTTGCGGGTTTTTCATAACTCTGACTTTGATTTTTCAAAATAATAGTATCCGAGGACATCATACGAATTTCCTTTGATGAACTAAAGTTTTCCTGACTAGACATGTGGTTTATCAGTTGTTGTTTAGGGGGGGAAGGATCCGTGAGAACTGTGGGTGAGGGATTTGTTTTCAAAAATTGGGTGATTTTGTCCCACCGGGGACACTCTTTTGTGAAATGGTCACCTCTGCATAGCAGACATGAATATTTTTCTTTTCTTTTCCCTTTATCGTTATCGTTGGTGGTTGGTTTTGGATTCCCTTGTTGGTTTCCAAGTTTTTTACTTTTAGCTTTACCTTTCTTTTTATTATTGTCGGAGGTTTGAATACTCTGAATAGAATTGACCTCAGTGGAAACCTTGGGAATCGAAGGAGTAGGGGTGGAAATATCGCATTGCTTGGCAAGTTTTGCTACTAATGGGGACTAGATTGAACCAACAATCCCATCAATGAGGACTTCTACTGGTGGCTTTGCAGGATCGGTTCTTGGGCGAGGAGCTTGAGGAATCAAGTCATACAAAGTTCCGTACTAGGAATAAACCAAATACAGATACTAGGCTCGACTAATGGCTTGCTCTTCAGTAACGGCACTGCCCATAGCCACATCTCAGGAAATCAGAGGAAACAAAGAATTAGTAAACAAATCAACTAATAACTGATCCGGAATAGGAGCCTTAATAAGTCTTCTCCACCTTCTCCACTCATGGATATGATCGGATATGTGGATGGAGGTGTTCTATCATAGAGAAGTTAAGAGATCAGTACCCATTTCATAATGGATAGGAAGCTAAAAGTGCGTAAGAAATACAGTTGCCAATGAGCCAAAATCGACAAACGAATGTTGCAGAAGTTCAATGTACCATTTCGTGGCTGTACCAGTCAAATTTCACTGAAAGAGACGTAAACAAATTGAATCATCCATAAGGGAGTTTGAAGAACACCATAGATGGAATGTCATGACATGGTTGTTTGGATCGTCTCCCTACTTCCCATCAAAATTTGGAATGTCCGATGGTAACTATACCGGAATGGGAGACCAGGAGGGGTTATGTCGAATTGGGTCATTAATCAACTTGGACAAATTAGGAAATTCCAAAGTTTCTAGGAAAGGTAACTGATGATTAGGTTTCACATACTGGTAATATTGATATGGCATATAAGTACTAGTAGGACCATAAGTAGACTGATAGAAAAGTTGTTGTGATGAAGAACTACCAGAAGATCCGCCCACTGGGGGTTGATTTTTGGGATCAGAATCATTAGGACCGCCGGGGCCTCCGGGAGGAGGACCACCAGGGCCTCTAGGACCACCAGGGCATCCAGGACCACTAGGACCATTGGGACCACTAGGACCACTTGGACCACCAGGAGGCGGAGCAATAGACCCTCTGGGACGTCTACGAGGTAAACCCCGGGAGCCTCCGAAACCACTAGGAGGAGGGCCACCAGACCCTTCAGGGCCATTCAGAGGGAAGCCACCAGGCCCCCTAGGACCACCAGGACCATTAGGACCATGAGTGGGAAAGCCAATAGGACCTCTAGGACCATTAGGCCCCCCAGGGGGAGGAACTCCATAAGGCGGTCCTCCGACACCTCCCACAGTATGTATAGGTATCCCCCCCATAGCTGGCATGTAGGACCAGTTAGGTTGCCCCCATGGCATGAAATTATTACTAGTATATGGAATTCCAACATAAGGCATTCTTGTAGGTTTGGGTGGATAATTAATGTTTCCTACAGGTACTTGATTTGTTGTATAACCATAACCCCAAGAGGTTTTATTGGTTACAGGTTGTGCCCCCAAGGGCTGACCTGAACTAGATGGGGGGTTAACCACATTAGTGTGGGTGGGAGGGACATAAACTGTAGATTTCTCTATGCCAGAGGTCTGTCCTTGACTAGGTATGATTCCAGTGCCAGATAACGTAGGTCGTGCTGGGGGTTGCCCCCTGACACTAAAAGCTAATGACTAAATAGGAATTGAATGTTGAGCCCCAGGTGCAGAAGACCTAGGAGGATTTGGAAAAGACATAATATGGGATTTGGTGGGGTCAGAATTTTGACCTGGGTTATGTGGAGTCACTATGCAATCTAGAATTGGTTCAATGGGTCTCATAGAATCGGCAAGTGAACGATATCCCATAGGAATAGCTATGGAACATGATGATGGTGTGCCCAATATATCATCTATTTTCTTTTCAATCTCCTGTGCATAGAGAATAACTTCCTATTATTGTCTATGTTCTTCTTCATCTAGAGAAACTTCTTCAAAAAAGTTTAAGCGGGTGCCAAATGAGGTAATGGCTTGTCCTATAGAGGTATCCCAAAATGGAGCATTGGGACCATAATTCGGACAGGTAGGATCATCAACATGACCTTCTATGGGAGAATGGAATGAATTATTACCCCTAGAAGGTTGTTGGACCAAGGGAGGCGAGTGCGAAGGATATGGTCCTCCGCTTTCTACAACCACATTCTCTCCCACTTGGGAGGTGGTAGCATCTCTTTGGTCGATAGCTTCCATTGGATTTTCTCCTAAAACAGGAATAAAATCAGGTGGAAAGCCCCACACTCTTCTATACTATCTTAGCTCAGCCAGTTTATATAGCTCCTATCTAACCTAAGGTCTCAAAAACTGTAAAACACACCAAAAATTTTCCCTACTCAAGATATAGGCCAAACAAGCAAACTTAAATGACAGGAGGAGTTCAGATAGTTAGGTCTCTCACCAGGATTGTCAAGAAGGTGCCACTCGCGATATACCTCAAGGGTACATGCGTAGTAATCTCCCCAAATGTTTTTTTGGGTGTATGGCTCTAAGAAAGGTAGCCAAAGGGCTTTTCTCAGATGGATAAGGTATCCTAGTGGGGTCTCCTGATATACGCAAGGTACATGGGAGCTCAATTCGGTAGTAGTGTTGTCTGATGCATAATCGTTCACAAGGGGCCTTTCGATATAAAATCGAGTACATGAAGTACCTTTATATATACCTCAGTGGTATGTGAAAGGCCATTCGATATACCGACGGTACGTGGAAGAACCACGCGAGTCTTGGGATGTAATGCGGACGATTAACAACAACTCCTACGCTTAATGATGCCCGAACACATCTCTAACCTATCACTCAAATTGCTATGTAAATTTTAACCTATAAATATCGTTAATTTTAAAGTGGATGGTTAGGTGAATGCATGGAATTTTGACAGAAAAAGTAAAACCATGCAGTATGCATATGCAAATATTTCACTTTACCGTTCGTGGTATGCCTACTTACGGGAGGGAAAGAAATTATTTTCTTTTGTTTTAAAACCAAAAATTTCCAAACAACAATCTTGAACAAATAAAAATGAAATACAAGTAACACTTTCCAAACTCATTTCTATTTTCTAAAAGCAATCAAAAGGGGAAGAGTCTCTTTTCCTAAAAGAAAAACAAGAAGCACACTATATGCATATACACTCTATTTTTCGATTTTTCTTAAAACATAGATAGATCTAACTTAAAACTACAATATTTTTTAATTTTGATGAGATAGTACTAATGCAAAAGAGACAAAAGAACACAGAAAACCTGAAAGCTTGTGAGGCTAATCAGAGATCCAATGTCTTATGCTCAATAATGATAATGACCTAATCTCAATCAAAAAAAATTCTTTTTAACAACAAAAAATAAGTCCTCTATGGAAACAAAAAATCAAATCAAGATGTTAATCAAATGGTATTTCTTTCAGTCTTTATAACATAAATGAAAAGAGAGCTCACTACAACCTAAGATTTTCAAAAAATAATTCCTTTCACAATCACAACCAACAAGCCCGAAAGAAAATGAATAACCAACAAGCCTAGTCTAGCTTTTTAATTCTTCAATCAAACCAATCTTTTACCACAGAAATTCAAACCACAATCATTCAAATTCTAACACACAAGCCTGACAATGCAGTACTGAAAGCAAACAAACTCAAATATTTGCAAAAAATGAGAAAAAACTAGTCTTGGAACAAGGCCTACCTGGCACCGTGGTGGACGGGTCTTAACAGAGCGGTTCTAGATGAGCACCACTTCTGGATAACAGGACTCAGGCGATGGCACCACGTATGGCTAACAAAGTTCAGGAGGTGGCACCGCTTGTTTCCAACAACGCATGAGCGGTTCCCTGAATAGATCCAAAACACAAAGGAGAACAAAATATCAAGTTAGAAATTGATCAGATCAAGGAAAAAATTGATGGATTGAAAGTTAAAAAAGAGCATAAAAATCCAAAATAATTCATATATGAACAGATCTAAAAGTTTCAAACCAAAATTCACTAAGTCAAATGGCAGATCTGACTGAAGAGAGTTGGAGATGGAGCCTGGATTCGGACAAGAGTTCAAGAACTGAGGAATTTCAATTCAACTGAGATTTGCACTATTCCCTAGTGGAGTCACCAGATTTGTAATTAGGAATATTGCACCTTCTGCGGATAGAAGCTATTCCTCTGGTTTGAATGGTTCAGATCCAGAACAAATGAGTGAATGACAAAGGATGAAGACCTTCCTTGAATGTCGTAGACACCTGGAATACTACTTCGATATTGAACCTGTGTACCTGCAAACAGACCAAACATGCAAACACATCAAATCTACCATAAAATCATCTACTTATCCATGTTAGTGACTAAGGAATCTAACAACATGTACATGTGAAATAAAAACAACAGTAATGTGGGACGGAAATCAGCTTTGCATTAAAGATGTATGGAGAAGCTTACAACCATTACCTTAGTGTCGACAAGCATCTCCACAAGACAAACACTTCATCCCCATAAGCTTCAACTTTGCTCTCTATTCTCTCCAATGGCTTGGGCTAAGTGGTCAATCCAACAGCATAACAATACCTCTATAGTTCTCCCCCTCAACTATGGGCATGAGCTTGTATTTATAAGGCTCAATGGATAGGAATAGTTGAGAGAATTGTGGGTGAGGTGGCTACAAGATCCTACCATGGGGGATCTCGAGATCAACTAGCCCATAATGATAGGTATAAGGGAGGACACGAGGCTCATGATCTAGAAGCCTCGAGAAACTTCTCTTTTTCCCATTTTACCCAGGGTACCGATTTTCTTCTTTTATGACAGAGTGGTTTAGATGAGAAATGCTTTTGGACAAAATACTATAGGCGGTGACACCACTCCTTGAAAATAGGATACAGGTGGTGCTGAGCAAGGTACCACTCATGCGGCACAAGGAAAGCATGGTGCTGAGTTTTTTCAAGTAGAATTGACAAACATAGTAATTTTCCACTCTAAGTGTTAGGATTAAGGGAAAACATGGAAGTTAAGGGTCTTATCACATGATGGTGACAAGATTTAGGTATAACACCAAACCATAATTATACATCATAATCCCACCATTATTCCTTCCATTTTGACCTTCATAACTAAAATTCCACCAAATATGGTCCAAAACATTATTATTCCTTCCCCCATAAATGAAGGGAAGTTGAGCAATTATTGTGACTTATCACCACTCTCTCCAAAAACGACCAAAAAACCTTAAAATCAGAATGGGCCAAAAACCATGGAAGGATACCATCCACAATAGAATACCATGGGTCATTACCATGTTTCAAAAATCCTTGGATCATCCTATAAATACATTATGAAGGTTTCCCCAAAAACATTCCTTCACTTTTCAACTTTTTGTCAAATTTTCGTCAACTTTTCACCTTTCACCATTGTTCCCATATGTTTTCCATATCATTCTCATGGTGTATATTGTTGAGCTTGATCCATACCCACTTGGATCCTTTTTGACAACCATTAGTGGATACACCTGGAGAATTAGACCGTGGAGCTGGTGGAGCATTTCCTTATACGTTTGCAGTTACCCATGTTATTGAAAGGTATGCTTGTTATTGTTTTTCATTAGTTATACAAAATATATATAAAATCATAAAAACTATTGTCATTATTTTTATTTATTGTTGCAAGTCCAGGTTGATAAATCCCTCGCACCATGACCTCTATGTTAGATTTTTAACATTAATCTAGCATAACATTAGGATCTTTAACTAAGAGAACAACAAGCACAGCAATCAAACACAAGAAACAATGAACACAGTGTTTTTCCTCAAGGAAACCATAAATGGAGAAAACCCCGTAACTTCCTCAGAGATACAAGAAACACCAAAAGTGAAACCCAAAAATAGTAAGATGATCTCCCGACAGTAGTAACCTCTTCCTTCCTTGCCCCAGTGTCTTTCTCTTCCTTAGCCATGCGCTACAACTAAGTGTGAGTGAGTGTGTGATAAATAGAGAGGATAGCTCTCTATTTATACTAATTCCTGACTTGACTAAACCCAACTAGGGCTGACTTCACTAGGTGAGTCTAATAACCCTAGTGCCCCGGAACTATGGGGACTTTAAATCTTAGAAAATAGGAGGGTTACCCACCTTGACTTGACATGACTTGTTTACATTATAGAAACTCCCGATAGGAACCTTGAGGCATGAAATGACTCAAGTACATTACAAATACATCCCAGAACAAACAATGGGTTACAATACATAAGAAATACAAGTGAATGCATTTTGAAGTTACAGTTACATCAACACTCCCTCTTAACTAGGAAGGTATTCTCTCGACAAAATTTATCAGAACAAGTCTTCTTCTCTGTATCATCTAGATCATCATCAATTCCTCATCATATTCACCTTCAATTCATCTCTATCTTCAATTCACCTTCATCTTCAAGTCATCTTCACCTGGATTTGGATCATTACTCGATCTAGATCATCTCTAGATATGGATCATCCCTTGATCTAGATCATCTCTAGAGCATCATCTCTGGATCTGGATCATTGCTCAATCTGGATCATCTCTGTTGGATCATCATCATTGGATCATCATGAGTGCTATCTCATGATTCTTCTCGTCACAGGAAGTTCTACAAAGCCATCCCTTGCTCATGCTGGTTGTAGGCCTAGCGTCCATGTAGGTCTTCTTCAACACTTATATCTGACCCTAAGTTAGAATGGCCCACCCAGCACTTATATCTGATCATGTAGGAACCAATCCTATAATCATATCAGAAAGGCATGCCCAACACTCACATATGACCATGTGAGAACCAATCCCACAACCTTGTCAGAAAGGCCCAACACTCACATGTGACCATGAGAGGAACCAATCCAGCATTCATGTCAAAAAGGCTTTACACTTACATTTGACCATGTGAGGAACCAATCCAACATGCATGTTCAAAAGGGATTTGCACTTACATCTGCACATGCGAGGAACCAATCCAGCATGCATGTTAGAAGCGCTCTGCACTTACATCTGCACATGCGAGGAACCAATCCAGCATGCATGTCAGAAGGGCTTGCACTCACATCTAATCATGTAGGAACCAATCCTACAATCATATCAGAATGGCCCCCAGTCCCAGACTGAGCTACTTGGTAACTGACCAGGTTCCTCTATTCCAAGAATGACATTCAGCGCTTACTTCTGATCATGTAGGAACCAATCCTATAGTCACATTAGAATGGCTCAGCACTCATATCTGACATGGAAGGAACCAATCCTCTAACCATGATAAAATGTCTTAGCCCTTACATCTGACCATGGAAGGAACCAATCCTCTCACCATGTCAGAATGGCTCTGGTTCTCATCATTTCCCCTTGGAGGAAACCTTGATCTAGAGAACACCAAGCTTCTCCCTGAAGTACTCAAAATTCACCCTAGCCAATGGCTTTGTCAACACATCATCTATCTGTTCATCTGTCACAACATACTGGAGCTTCACTGCTCCTCTCTGCACCATATCCCTGATATAGTGATATTTGATCTCGATATGCTTTAACTTGTCATGGAACACCTGGTTCTCTGACAACTTCATGCAACTATGGTTGTCACAATGTATACAAGTAGCATCCAAGTGGAGATCAAACAAATTAGATAGTAGCTTTCTTAGCCACACTACCTCACGACTAGCTGAACAAGCTATGAAATACTCTGCTTTAGCTATACTCAGTGCCACACAGGATTTCTTCCTGCTAAACCAAGAGATCACACATAATCCCATACTGAAGCAGCACCCCAAAGTGCTCTTCCTATCAATAGCACTACCTGCCCAATATGAATCAACATAACCCCCTAGGTTAATCTTTTGATTCACCTCATACTTGAGCCCATAATCAACTATACCCCTCAAGTACCTTAGAATATGCTTTGCAGCAATCAAGTGAATATGTCATGGATCTGTCAAGAACTGGATCAAGGTGTTCATGGCAAAGAAAATATCTGGTCTCATGTTTGTTAGGTACATCAAGGACCCAATCATCTGATGATACATTGTAGCATCAATCGACTCTGATGAAGCATCACTCAATAGCTTTAGGTTCGATGCCATAGGTGTGGTCATGTCCTTGTAGTCCATCATCCTGAACCTCTTCAGGATCTCTACTGCATACTTCCCTTGTCCCAGGGAGATTCCATCCACATTCTGCCACACCTCCATGCCTAGAAAGTAGTGCATCATACCCAAGTCCTTCATCTCGAACTTGGTAGCAAGATTCCTATTTGTATCAGCAATCAACCCATCTTCACCTATTACAAATAGGTCATCTACATACAGTAGGAGTATCATTGGGTTCCCTTCTTCAACCTTGTAGTAAAGGTTGGAATCTGCTTTACTCTTGGTAAATCCCAAACTAGATAAGAATCCATCAATTCGGTCGTACCATGGCTTGGGTGCCTGTTTCAAACCATACAAGGCTTTCTTCAATTTACACACATGAGTCTCCCTGTCATGTGTCTCAAAACCGAGTGGTTTCTCCACTTACACTTCCTCTTCCACTACACCATTCAAGAAAGCAGTCTTGACATCCATTTGGTGTATCTTCCATTTCATTACTGTAGCTAGAGCAAGTATCGATCTAATGGAAGTGTATCTGGCTATAGGTGAAAAAGTCTCTTCATAATCTATCCCTTCTTTATGGGAGAAGCCACGAGCCACAAATATTGCTTTATATTTTTCTATGCTACCATCTGCATCATGCTTGATCTTGTAGATCCATGTGGAAGTCACGACATAATTACCCTCTGGTCTTGGGACAATATCCCAGACATCATTCCTCATGATCAACTAGTACTCCTTGATCATAGCATCCTTCCATTCTTTCTTCTTTGCTGCTTCTTCATAGTTGGAAGGTTCTTTATCAATAAAGTCACACAATAGGACTACATAGTCGGAGCAAGACCTAGTTATTTTACTTTCTTTGTGTATTTCTTCTGGAGCCCCATATCTTTCTACACCTTGGATAGCCTCTCGTACCGATGCAGGTTTCCTCTTGTGAGGGTTATTTTCTTGGGGTGGATCTATAGGTTCCTCGGGTTCTTCTATTTCTTGATATTCTTCTTGAGTTTCATCATTCATAGTTGTATCTTGTATTCTAGGTATTTATGTTTCTTCAAGGTCTTCAGTAGGTCTCTTTCTGGATTTGTTGTAGGATGAATCTTCATCAAAAGTTACGTCCCTGCTGATGTCGATCTTCTTGAATCCTGGGAAGTATATTTTGTAAGCCTTCAAGCTTTCATTATATCCCACAAATATACCCTTCTTCCTGAAGGATCTAAATTTTTCCTCTTTTCTTTCGGAATGTGTATGTACACTAGATAGCCAAATATTCTGAGATGACTAACGTCTGTTTTCCTACCAGAGAATACTTCTTCAGGTGTCTTGTTCTTGAGTACTTTATGCGCAGTACGGTTCTGTACATACACAACTGTTCTAGCAACTTCTTCCCATAGATGCATAGGAATATCTTGATCATGAAGCATTTACCTTGCTGCTTCCATAATCGTTCTATTCTTCCTTTCTGCAACCCCATTTTGTTGTGGATTATATGGAGTGGTTAACTCCCTCTTAATCCCTAAATCTCTGCATAATTCTTTGAATTCATTTGATGTGAATTCTCTACCATTGTTTGATCGAAAGGTCTTGATTTTCTTTTCTATATGATTCTCGATCAAGGATTTGAACTCTTTGAACTTGCTGAATACTTCATCCTTGTTCTTCATGAAGTATATCCATGTCTTCCTAGAAAAATCATCAATAAAAGAAACATAGTATACATACTCGCTTAATGAGTTGGATGACATTGGACCCCATACATCAAAGTGAATGATTTCCAAGATTATTTTTTCCTTGCTTTTGCTACTTGGAAATGTCTTCTTTGTGTTCTTTCCTTTCACACATCCTTTGAAAACTCCTTCATGTTTTGCCTGCATTTCTGGAAGTCCTTCAATAGCTTTGCTTGCAAATGGTAGTGCTCTGTAGTGAACATGTGAAAGCCTTCTATGCCAAAGTTCATTTGGCTCTACCGATTCATGGACCAAGGCTTGTTCTGGTTGGCCCTTCAATTTTTATAGTACTTCCTCTTGCTCTCCAATTACTACTGCATCGTCAATATTCTATCATTTTGGCCACATGAGGACTTGGCCATCTATAAATGCAATCCTCATGCCTTTTGAATCGAATTCCAAGATGGAGATAATATTATTCTTTAGTCCTGGTACAAACAAGACATCCTTCATCTTCATAGACTTCCTGGAGTCTAAATTGTAAGAGGACTCACCACTACCTTTTATGGTATATTGGTAGTCATCCCCAAGTTTTACCTTATGGGGTGAATTATGCTCGGATAGTTTCACAAAATATTCCTTGAATCCCATCATGTGCTTGGAATCCCCGCTGTTAATAAGCCAATCTTTGCTTCCATATGTGATAGTTCCCATGAGAGCAAAGATCAGAACATATTGTTCATCACTTGAAGAGTCTTCACTTTCTTGTTTGACTCTCTTCCTGGGAGGATCATCATCCTCTGCAGTGTGAGCATTATGTCTTCTTTTGTGGTTCTTCTTCTTTTTAGAACCATTCTTATTCATAGGACAATTTATAGCAAAGTGTCCTCTTTAATCACATGTATATCATTTGAGTTTAGATAGATCCTTGCTTGATATTATAGAGTTATCTTTCTGGTGAGAATGCTTACCTTGGTGATGATGATAGTTTCTTCTACTTTTCTTGGAGTGTACTATGAGAGATTGATCTTCATTTCCCATCTTTTCTTCTCGAGCTACTATTCGAGCTTTGTCTTGTGAGAATTCTTCCCACATCCTACTAAACTTTATTAGCTTCTTTCTGGCATAGATTCCTTGGATGAAAGAATCCCATGACCTAGGGAGACCATTCAAAGTGGTCATCACAATTGCTGCATTCTCTACTTCTTCATCCACTGGTTCAAGTTGTTCGTTGATTTGAGAGACCCTTGTGAAGTATGATTGTATGGTCTCTTCATTCTAGATATTTACATTCTTCAACTAGTTCCTCAAAGTCATCTTCCAATTAATGTTCTTCCCTTCAAATAGCTTGGTCAGGGAATCAAACATCCCTTTAGGTGTCTTTAGATAGGACACCTATGGTATGAGGTGATCCTTGATTGAACCAGCTATAATCCTCTTAGCCATGACCAATTTCCTTTTGTGTAAGGCCTTAGCCTCATCTCCCTATGGAACTGGAACCTCTTCACTGATGTAAGAATCCAACTCATTTTCTTCCAGGACCAGGGAGATCCTATACTTCCATGCTCGGAAGTTATCATCTCCCTCAATATTTTCATAAAGCTTGGTGTGATGAGACATCTTAATTGAGAACCTCAAATGGAAATACAAAGTATTTAGATCTTACCAGTTAGAGAAGCTAAAAACTAGATATGGAGTTGATCTTCTGTAGTGTTGGTTTACTAGTTCTAGGGCAGATTAAGGTTTCCCTTTCCTGGAGTTCTACCCAACCACAAACCTTGATTATTGTCTCTAAACTTTGATTTTGAGTAGGAGATCAATCCTATCCTAGGAGATCAATAAAATTCCTCTTTAGTGAAAATCCCTAATTTCCCGATGTAGTGGTAGGTCAAAAAATGAAAATGCTCAGAATCAGATTTTTCTTTGACAGAAAGATGTGCCATTCAATGGAGGTTTATCCTAGCCTCATTTTGCTGATGTATTGTGGAGAGAGACCCAAAAATTAAGAAGCCCTAGCATCTACAACTGTACGGTGTCTTTTTCTCAGGTTAGCTCTGATACCATGTTATATTTTTATCAATTTGATAGTATTATGTTAGGATCTTATTTAAGAGAATAACATGCATAGCAATTGACTCACAAGAGACAATGGACAAAAAGATTTTCCTCGGGGAAACCATAAAGGAGAAAACCCTAAAACTTACTCAAAGATAGAATAGGCACCAATGGCAGTAGTAAAACCCAAAGACAGTAAGATGATCTCCAACAGTTGTTCTCTCTCTTATCCTAGCTTCTTCTCTCTCACTCATGCACTACAACTGAGTGTGAGTGAATTTTTGATAAATAGAGAGGCTCAATCTCTATTTATACTAATTCCTGACTTGACAATAACTTACCAGGTCTGACTTCTCTAGGAGAGTCTAATAACGCTAGTGCCCCAAAAATGTGGGGACTTTAACCCTTGAACAATAAGGAGGGTTACCCTCTATGACTTTACATGACTTGTTTACATTATTGATTCTCCCGATAGGAACATTGGGGTATGACATGANCTGATAGGAACATCAGGTTACAATACATAAAATATACAAGTGAATACATTCTGAAGTTACAAATACATCAAAAAATATGTAGTTGATGCTTGGTCTCCCAACACTCCAGAAGCAGGTCCATCAACATCCAAAGTTGCTCCCCATGCACCTATGCATGACAACAAATACCCTGGTAATTCAAGGATGCATCAAGAAGCGAGATCTATTCCTCAAGGAAAGTTCCAAAAAGAAACAGGGAAAGTTCAGAAAAGAAACAGTTCCAATATGGAACCAAAGTCCCAGGTATGAAAGTGGATTCAATGGTTATTGTTATTTTTGTTCTAACTTTGGTCATAAAGTTGTGGATTGTAGACTCTACAAAAGAAGAAGTGGTGGAAACCCCAATGACTTGGTTAGATGTTGGACATGTAATCAAGTAGGACATGTTGCTACCACATGTCACACATTGAGATGATACACATGCAGTGGGTTTGGTCACAAATCCCAAGCATGTGCAAGTCAAAGAAGTCAACCAAGGAAGATTCCTTCCTACACATTAGCAAGAAGAACCAGTGAACCATGGAAGAAGACCAATGCAGGAATATTTGAAGATCAGAAGACAAAGGTCTACAGTTAGGGACACTCTTAGGCATGGAGACATGAATTTGATCCAAGAATTTGTTAGCACATGTGCTAAATTTTTAATTTTTCTATATAGGCATGTGCACTAATTCCCCTACAAAGGTCTAGATTTGTAAAAGAAGGGGTTTAGAAGGATCCATCCTTGGTTTAAAGTGAATAAAATAGTAAAAAAAATACTTAGGCATGACCTTGCAAATATGCCTAGGTAAGAAAAATCAGATCAGGGTTAAAAGCTGACAGCAATGGATGACATGGATGCACAGTGGAGAAAATCAAAGGCCCAAAATTGTTTCCACCAAGGGAAAATCAGGAGCAGAAAAGAGGAAAAGAAAAGTCTCGATTGTGAACATTGGTAAACCCGACTTCCTCTTTTCGCAGTTCGATATCTGATGGCAGATAACATTTCCACCAAAGATCAACGATCGAGCAAAAGGTGGAAGTGGGAAAGGAAAGAAATTTGGTTTTGAAAGTTGGAACATAGAATTTCAATTTCCGTAGTCTAAGATCCGATGGTTCAAAGAACTTCCACACATATCAACGGCTCAGAAAGGAGAAGAAGGGCATAAATATGAAAATTATGGTCGTGAAAGTTGGAGAATCCGCGTTTTGCTTTCTGCTAAACATGGAAGCGAAAAGGTGGAAATGGAAAAGGGAAAGTTTCGATTGTAAAAAATTTTAAAACTTGAATTCCTCTTTCTGCAGACCAAGATCTGACGGATCGAAACATTTTCAACTAATATCAATGGTCAGGAATTACCCCGCAACAAAATGACAGAATCAGAAGGACGAAAAGTGGAAAGGACAAAAGTTTGGTTATAAAAAAGAGCAGAATCCCGCTTTACGCTTTTTGTAAGATGGACACTTGGCAAAGATTCCATCCAATATCAACAGTGGAGATTGATTTCATTGAGATTACTTGCACACTCAAAGTCAAAGAGGGTATATGCAATGGAAAACGTGTGTATATGGTGTGTCCTCTCCCCATTGGATATCGTGCTCAAATATTGGGAGTACAAAAGTCACTTTATGGAGTGTGATGGCTTAAAGGTCCCACATATTCAATGGTCAGTATTTTGGCGAAGAGAGATCAACGGCTGGAGTGGATTTCTCCAGGGGATCTAGCATGAGCTAAGTAAAATTCTCAAACTACAAAATCCTGTAGACCCCGCACTTTTGAACAAAGGGGATATAGGAGATTTTTAGATCAATGGTCTGGATTGATTTTGAAATGGGAATAAGAAAGGAGTTTATCAAGCAGGCGGATTGTGAAATCGGGTAAGAGCCACTCCATTGAACTGTTAATATTTATAATATATCAAGATGTATTCCTACAGAACGATTTCGCAGGTGGAATATGCAATGAGGATTAAAACTATTTTAGGTCGTTGGAGGTGCTCTAAACCATCATTTTCCATCAAATGATCCTGGGTTCCAGATATCAAAGTTTCCTTTTTTGATCCACCATGTGCATCCTAACGTGTTTTCCTATTTTCTTTTTGTGATCAAGGTGAATATTCCAAATCAAAAGTTGTTAGAATTTTATGTGTGCGGGATCGATTCCTGATTAGGGTAAATGAATTTCAATATGTTTCGAGGTTGGTCTCAGGATCCCATGAAGCTATAAATATACCCTCAAAAGAGGAAAACAGGGTTTGACTTTCATTTTTTGAAACCTATGTGTTTGGATTGTAGCTCTGTAAAATTTCTTGTAAGCATTAATGAAAAGTGTTTTTCTTTTGAGTTTCTAATATTCATCACAGTGTTCATAGAGCCCTCTCTGACTGTATAGGATAGAATACACTCTAAATATTGGTTTTAAATGGTTACCCCATTGATCTCCTATCAAAAACATAGGAAAATGATTGGGTGATAACATCTTAGCGTCATTTCCAAGGAATGATCACTATTATCTCCTTGGGAAAATGACATTGCTCTAGTTATATGACCTGGTTGAGTATCCTTTAATAGGCACATGCTAGTTGTATATGCTCAGGTGACTCCACTTAAAAATGTTTAGAAGACGACTCCGCTATAAATACTGGCGATGAGAAGGACTAATACAAGGAGAAACCCTGTTGCGGATTCTTTTAAAGAAATTTTCGATCCATAGAGCCTGATTCAGAATGCTAATAATCTGCAGAGTTTAGAAAAAAATTTCTCTTTACCTGCTAGAGGTTTTGTTTCCATTGACGATATATCTAAGCATTGTAGTGAAGAATTGAAGCTATCTCTTCCTAATACCAAGTCTGAGTCTAGCCTATCTGAAGTAATCTTGGACCCCTCCTCACTCAAATCCTCCTGTACATCCTTGTCTTCTGAGGTCTCAAAGTCTCTAGGTGGGTATTTTCAATCCGTGTCTGACCAAGAGTGACCCATACTTACTTTTGAGCTATCCTTATTAAATTCCATTGCCCTAATACACTCTGTTGCAACATATTTGTCTCCCATAATTTCAAAACATAATCAGCCTTCACAACTCCCCACATTCCTACAGTTCCTCAAAGCATACCATTTTTTGTCACACCAGTATTAATCCCCCTTGGAAACCCTGTTATACCTCCAAGGATGGAAAATCGATTTATCCCTATTCTTCTTCCTATTTCCCTTCACGACCTCCCTCTACAATACTCCCAAAGGCTCAAACAATTAAATTGGGAGAGGGGGTATTCAAATAAGAAACACTTGGGGTGGTTTTTAGATTGGATAGACCTATAGGAGGTGGACTATGATGATGTTAAGTTCAGACTATTTTCCAAAATTCTGAATGGAGAATCAATAAAATGGTACAAAAATATCCCAAACAACTCCATTTTGAACTACCAAGCCTTTGAATATTCTTTCAAGGATAAATGGGAAGATAAGAAAAATACTAAGCAATATTTATCCCAATGCCATTCCATGAGGAGGAGGGATGGTGAATCTATTCAATACTTTTCTGACAAGTTTATGAAGACCTATAAAGCTATCCCTACTCAGTTTAAACCCCCCTGTTTCTGCTCAGCTCCAATATGTTGGATCTGTTGATAGTGAGTTCACCCTATTGCTGAGCAAAAGAAGATCATCCTCCTTGGATGATATGATGAAGGATTCTATAGAGATATAGGTGAACATGTCTACTTCCAGAAATAATAAGATGGATGAGGGAGAGTCGAGAAAAGGAAAAGGGAGAAAGAGGAGAGATAATAAAAGATAAATAAGTTGAACAAACCTCGACCTCTATCTCACAAGGACAGAATGGATACAATGATGACAGCTATGGAAAGGTTGATGGAAATGCTTGATGTGGACAACAGGAAACCTCCCAGGGAAAATCAAGAGTGGCAGAATAGAAATAAGAATGTTAGGAGTCCACAAATCTCCAGAATAGGAAGAGATACTAGTGAAACCCTCCGGATTCACCTATCGGGCCTCCATTTTAAGTAAATTATGTGGAGCAGGATGGTGAAAATCAAGGTGAGGATGAGAACCATCAGCTGGACAGTGACTCACCCACCACCTTTTTTACCAAATAATAACATGATACTTCTTTTCTTGAAAGGGGAGATATTCCCCCAAAGGAGACATAGGATTTCAGGAGAGCATATCAACTTGTTGTCCTGGATGTGCAGAGACAGATTGTCCTAAGAAGCAAATATTTCCATGTCATAAGAAATAAAGATGCAGGAAATAAGGCCTCTAGAAGTAAGTCCAAAAATGACACACCCCCTAAGGATAGGTCCAAAAATGTGACAGATCCCAAAGGGAAGGAAAGGAGAGAGGATAATCCATGAATCTCTGATCAGGGACAAACTTGTATCAGCCTAGAGGCCAAAAATGCTAAGATCAAAATCTCTATCCCTCTTACTGAATTATTGAATAACTCTGAATACCATTCTAAAATTTCCATAGTATTGAAACCCCCAAGGGAAATATATGCTATATCAGATTCCCTAAATCTTCAAGATGAAAGGCCCACCATCCTATTTGGACCCCATGTAGATGAGCCTTCTAATGAACAAGTTCCCCCTTCCTATGCTATTCTGAACATCCATAACACCATCCTACATAATTCCATGCTAGATTCAAGATCCTCTCACAACCTGATGCCCAAGAGAATCATGGATGAAATGGGATTGGAAGTGACTAGACCATACAAATATCTCTTTTCTTTTGATTCTAATAAATTCAAGTTCCTGGGATTTATCAAATATTTGGTCATCTCTTTAGCCCAGATCCATTCCAAAACCCTTTTCATGGATGTAGTTGTTGTGAACATCCCTCCAAAGTTTGGAATGCTACTATCCAAAACTTGGGCAACCAAACTCAAAGGTGCTTTTAAAATGGACATGTCCTATGCCACCATACCTGTTTTTGGGGTACAGAGAAGGCTCTTCAGAGAGATAAAATTTGGCATACATGGTAACTAGCTCTAAGAGGCCACAAAATCACCCCATATAATCATTGGATACTGAGATGGGATCAGCTATCTTCTTTACAGAAGGAGGTGGATACAACTGCAGTTCACAGAACGTTGCATTTGTACCCATTTAGGAGGAGCTGGAAGGAGTGTGGGATGTAAGTTTTTATGGGGAAGCATGCAGATAAGGGTCAAGATCTGGAGTTTGGTTGAAGCCCCCGGGAGGAAGAGATTTGAATTACTACAAATTCACCTTTGATTGCACAAACAATGAGGCAAATTATGAGGCTATGGTGTTAGCAATTCAGATATTGAAGGACTTCCAAGTTAGGAGGGTGGTGATACATGGATATTGTGAACTGATAATCAAACAAATGAAAGGTGAGTATCATGCCAAACATCCTAGGATGAGGAGATACAAAAATGTTTCCTAGGACCTAATAGAGTGTTTTGAAGAATACAAGTTCAATCTGATCCCCAGATTGCAAAATTGCATAGCTGATTCCCTGGCCACTTATGCTGTTGTTTTCAAGGTCCCCATGCACCCTAGTGGAAAATACGAAGTCAAAGTTAGGAACATGCCTTTTATCCTGGATAACATTAAGAACTGGCAAGTATTTGAAGATGAAAATCAAATCCAAAAGTTCCTCACTCTCACTAGGCAGTTTGATGGATTGACTATTGATGAAGAAAATGGGATTCTAGAGGAGGATTCTCCCACTCAAGAACCTTTGCAAAGCTTGATTGTTGCTCCAAAAGAAATGCCACAAGATGAGATTGTTATTCCTGTTGAATATGTTAATGGTGGTGAAATTGACGAAGCCTAAGGGCCAGAGTTGCAGGAGGATGAAGGACAACAAACATATCTGAAAAATCTACATGGCAAGGACATCCTCCAGCTCAAAGGTAACTCTATCCCCATAGGCTTAGTCCCTTTAGAAAAACTTTTCGATCCAAATGATGTTGCTAAGGAGCCTCAAATGATCCCAAGCTATGAATATGTTGAAGATGTAAATATTGGGACAAAGGATCATCCCAAGGTCATAGAAATAGCAAGAAACCTATCACTTGAGGCCAAGCAAAAACACAGGTCACCGATGAAAGAATACTCAGATGTTTTTGCTTGTAGTTATAGTGATCTCAAAGATTATGACACAAGAATAATATAGTACACCATACCAATAAAAAAGGAAGAAATTCCTTTCAAGAAAAAGTTGAGAAGGATGAACCCTAAGTTGTTACCCCTAGTGGAAAAGGAGATCAAGAAATAGTTTGAGGCCAAAATCATTGTGGCCCTCAGATTCTCACGGTGTGTGGAAAATTTGGTCCCGGTTAGGAAGAAGAACGGGGCTATAATGGTATGTATTGACTTCAGGAAATTGAACAAAGATTATTTGAAGTATCATTACCCCCTTCCTTAAATGGACATTAGAGGAAATTTCAACTCAAAATGGGCCTCCTAAAAAAAATTAATAAAATAATATTTATTAATTTTGAAGAAAGAAAAGAAAAAAACTACTTTTTTGTTTGTATTTTCGACGTATCTCTCCGTTTTTTTACTCAAATTTCGATCGAGAGATCTCTTTGGATGTGGAATTTCCGCATCCAACTAGTACCCAGTCAGCATACTTTTGACAGACCTCGCTACCCCAAAAACAAAAAATACCTTAAAAAATGTGATGATGACACCATCATCACATTTTTTCAGGTATTTCTTGTTTTCGGGTTAGTGTGGTCCATCAAAAGTATGTTGAGTGGGTACTCATTGGATGCATAATTTAATTCCACATCCAACGAGCTCTCCCAAATGAAATTTGAGTAAAAAAACGGAGAGATACCGATCCCCAAATTTATATTAAAAAGGTGTTTAAGACCTATACAGTATTTCAAATTTAAATAAATTTCATTGGCTAACACATGTAATGAACTAGAATTTGAATTAGAGTTAAAAGGCCCATTTTGAGTTGAAATTTACTCTAATGCCATATTTTGTAGAGGGTAGTGCATTCCCAAAGGATCTCCAATTTGGAAGGCTTCTCAGGATATAATCAGATCATGGTGCACCCAGAAGACTAAAAGAAAACTTCTTTCACCACAACCTGGGGAACCTTCATGTATGAAAAGATTCCATTTGGACTCATGAATGCAGGGGAAACCTTCCAGCAGGATTTGGACATAGCTTTCATGGAAGAAAATGATAATATTTTGGTCATATATATGGATGATATCACCTTTTTTTTTTTCACAGTCCGATGAGGAACACGTCGCACACCTACTGAGGATGTTTAGAAAGTGCAGAAAATTCAACATCTCTTTGAATCAAAGAAGTCATTATTTTCCATAAAGGAAGGGACATTGTAGGGGAACATATGTTCTCAAGAAGGAATCAGGATAGATCCAAAGAGGGTTGAGGCAATTCACAAAATTGAGGTCCCTCGAAATAAATTTGAGGTCCAATTCTTTCGGAGAAAGGTAAAATTTTTTAGAAGATTAATTGTTTCCTTTACCGAAATAGTGATATAATTAACCAACATGTTGGGAAAGGACCAAGAGATCAAGTGGACACCTGAAGCAAAATAGTCCTTTAAGACTATCAAGAAGGCTATCTCTCAAGCACCTGTACTTGCAAGCCATGATTTTTCTAAAGACTTCCTCATATTTTCATTTGACTTAGAGCACACTATGGTAGGGGCATTGCTATAGAAGAATCAAGAAGGAGACAAGCATGACATTTCTTTTTACATCCAAGACCCAAGAGATGCTCCTCTGAAATACAACATCCTGGACAAGCATGCTTATGCTCTAGTGCAGGCCTTAAAAGAGTTATGAGTATGCATACTGCATCCTCACATTATTTCCCATGTTCCCACCATTGTTGTGAAGGATATCCTAACCCAACCAGATCCTGAGGGTAGAAGGGTAAAATGGAGAGGAGTCCTTATTAAATATGACTTGGAGATCAAGCCCATAAAAAAGAAAAAAATCTCAAGGGGAATCTAGATCCCCTAATAGGTGAGCATTTCTTGTAATCCCCATGTTTCACTGATATCATCTTTGTATTACAACATCTGCAAGCCGCACAGGGTATGGACAGGACAAGGGCTGTATTTCCCAAGCAGAAAGCAACTAGGTTTTGCATCATAGATGGAAAACTATATTGGAAGGAGTCAGGAGGGTTGCGGCTGAATTGTGTAGATGAGCAAGAGGAAAAGAAACTCATTGAGAAATTCCATGCAGGAGAATGTGAAGTTCATCATTATTGGAAGGCCACTATAAACAAGATTACGAGGGAAGGATTTTATTGTCCCAATATTTTCTCCGATACTCACAAGAAAGTTGTTGCCTACCACAAATGTCAGATATTTGAAGGAAGAAGGAAGCTCCTGACATTGCCTTTGAATCCCATACATGTTGAGGCCCCTTTCCAGCAATGGGGGTTGGATTTTATTGGAGAAATAAACCCATTATCCTCAGGACAACACAGGTGGATCCTGGCTTCCACTAACTATTTCACTAATGGGATCGAGGCGGCCATCCCCACAAGATAAGATAATGAGATAGTAATTATGTGGTTTCTGGAGGAGAATATCATGTCGATATTTGGGGTTCCAAGGAAGATAATAACTGACAATGCTCCTACATTCAAGTCTAAGAAGATGGTGGAATTTTGCTTAAAATATCACATACAGTTGGGACATTCCACGGCATACTATCCATAGGGAAATGGGCTAGAAGAATATTCAAATAAGAGCCTCATGAGGATCATCAAGAAGCTGGTACAGGAAAACAAGAATTCATGGCATACAATTATTGACCCATGCTTTGTGGGCTAACAGAATCAACATAAATAAATCCATTGGCACCTCACCATTCTAGATGGTTTATGGTTCTAAGGTAATTTTTCCTAGTTCCCTGAGCTTGCGAGTGACGAAATTGCTACAGGAAGAGGAAATTGAAACCCATCCAACTCAGAGGAGGATGTATCAGTTGATTGAATTGCAATAGCAAAGGGAGCATCTATTTGACAGAACTCAAAAATTTCAAGAGAAAATGAAAGAGGTCTTTGACAGGAGGACGAAGCGTGATGATTTCTAGTTGGGGGATGTAGTTTTGTTATAGGATGTGCGACATGAAGAGAAAGGGAATCATGGTAAGTTTGATTACCTGTGGAAGGGCCCTTACAAGATTTCATCTTTTAGAGGAAGGAATGCCTTCCAATTGGAAGAGATGGAGGGAGGTATGGTATCTGGTGCTCCTATAAATGGGAGGCTCCTCAAACACTATTTTCTGTAAAGTAAGTTCAGTTGCATGCCATTGTATATCCCATTTTTTTTTAAACATTTCATTTGTGGATGGCCCTTTGACAGAATTAAATCCTGAGGTGAAGGCTATAAGGTCCCCAAGAGGAGTCGTCATCTGGTTTTTCTTTTTATGCAAATTTGAAGTTACAGGCACTAGAACAAATTTTGAGGCAACGGGTCTACGGGATAGTGCAGAATGGTGCAGTTAGCTGGGGTGTTTGCACGCTCAAAGGGCCCAATGGAGAAGACACTTAGTCTACAAGATTCTTTGCTACCTCATAGGGAGGATAACATCCCCGAGTTGGAGCCGTTGTTAGCACCCGTTCTAAATTTTGAAGTTTTCTACATAGGGTTCTACACTAATTCCCCTGCAAAGGTCTATATCAGTAAAATGAGGGTTTTTGAAGGATCCCCCTGGGTCAAAAGTGAAGAAAATAGTAAAAAAAATCCTTAGGAGCGACCTTCGAAATATGCCTAAGTAAGAAAATCAGATTAAGGTCAAAAGCTAACAGCAATGGATGACCTAGATGCACAGCAGAAAAAATCAAAGGCCCAAAATTGTTTCCGCCAAGGGAAAAATAGGAGAGAAAAAGAGGAAAAGGAATGTCTCGGTTGTGAACATTGGTAAACCCAAATTCCACTTTCCGCAATTCGAGATCCAATAGCCAAGAACATTTCCACCAATTATCAATGGTCCTACAAAAAGAAGAAGCGGAAAAGGAAAGAAATTTGGTTTTGAAGGTTGAAATCCTGAATTTTGATTTCCGTAGTCCGAGATCTGATGGTCCAGAGAACTTTCACATAGATCAACGACTTGGAAAGGAGAAGAAGGGTGGAAATCAAAAATATAAAAATTTTGGTCATTAAAGTTGGAGAATCCACATTCCGCTAAAGGTGGAAGAGGAAAAGGCAAAGTTTTGATTGTAAAAAGTTGGAGAACCTGACTTCTGCTTTCTGCAGAACAAGATCCGATGACTCGGAATGTTTCCACCTAAGATCAATGGTCTGGAATGACCCCATAGCAAAAGGACAGAATCAAAAGGGAAGAAAGTGGAAAGGAAAGGAGTTTGGTTATAAAAAAGAGCGCAATCCCACTTTTCGCTTTCCATAGGATGGACGGTCGGGAGAGCTTCCACCTAAGATCAATGGTGGAGATTGATTTTTTAGAGATTACTTGCACACTCAAAGTTGGAGAGGGCTTGCGTGATGGAAAACATGTGTATATGGCATGTCCTCTCCCCATTGGATATCGCGCTCAAAAATTGGGAGTACAAAAGTCACTTTATGGAGCGTGATGATTTAAAGGTCCCACATATTCAATGGTCAGGATTTGGGCGAAGAGAGACCGACGACTGGGGTGGATTTCCCTAGGGTAACTAGCACGACCTAAGTAAAATTCTCAAACTACGAAATCCTGTAGACCCTATATTTTTGAACAGCGGGGATCTAGGTAATTTTAAGATCAATGGTCCAGATTGATTTCACAAGGGAACATGCAAGGATTTTATCAAGCAAGCGGATTGAAAAATTGAGTATGAGCCACTCCATTAAATGGTTAATATTTATAGTAGATCAAGATCTACCGTTGGAGAATGATTTCATAGGAAGAAGATGCAATGAGGATTAAAACTATTGTAGGTTATTGGAGGTGATATGAACCATCGTTTTCCATGAAACAAGCATGGGTTCCAGATGTCAAAGTTTCCTTTTTTGATCCTCCACGTACATCCCAATGTGTTTTCCTATTTTGGTTTTCTGATCATGGCGAATCTGTCAGATTAGAATTTTTTAGTATTTTATGTGTGCGGTATCGACTCCCAATTAGGGTAAATGAATTTGGCTCTGTTTGGAGATTGTTCTAGGGAGCCCATGACACTATAAATATACCCTCAAAAGAGGAAAACAAGGTTTGACTTTCATTTTTTGAAACCTTTGTGCTCGGATTGTAGCTCTGTAAACTTTGTTGGAAGCATTAATGAAAGGTGTTTTTCTCATGAGTTTGTGCAAATCATCACATTGTTCATATTCAGTTTGTGTTTCCCGTTTGCATGATTTTCATATCTATAAAATTCCTGGTAATGCTTCCTAGTTGTATATGAGGAATTTGTTTCATTAGTGCTCCTTTCATCAAATATAGCATTCGTAATGTGTCTGTAATGATTGTTATGGAATTCATACTTGCTAGATGCTCCATTTTTGTCATTACCCCTGTTGTTGTTTTAGCTAAAGGTGTTTTCGAGAGATTCATTCGTAGATAGGTGCCTCTTGTTGCACTGGAATTTTTCTCCTTTATCCTACCACCACTTGAAGATATTTGACTAAATATTGCACTCACTTTGCCTCAAATTATAAAAGAGAAGACCATTGCTCATTATTTGATGTAATATCCTTGAATGATTTAGAATTTGACTCCATTTCCCAATGGTATTTGATATCTTTCTGTATTAGAACCTTTAAATTTACAAACAAAATATGTTCCCATCAGAAATCTAGCCTTCTAAAAGCTTTCTTAAATCCATAAGTGTATGTGATTGTTCTTGTGACAAAGAGAGAGCCTTGTCTAACTGTATAAGCTAGAATACAGTCTAAAGATTCCTTTGAAATGGTTACCCCAGTGATCTCCTACCAAAAGCACAACAAAATCATTGGGTGATAACGTAAGTGTTGGAAGTTCCAACAACTCAGTTAGGTGTTGGACATGCAACCATGTTGGTCGCATTGTTGCATATTGTCATACGATGAGGTGTTATAGCTGTAGTGGATTTGGGTAGAAAGGTAAAGATTGTTGGAGTACACAGAAACAACCCATTAGAATTATCCTATATAACTCATCAAGGAAATCCAATACTGATGAGGGAACAAATGCTAAAAGGACAAATGGAAAGAGGCAAGTATGGATGAAGAAGACTGAGCAATTATAGATAGGAGAGATTTATCAAAGCAGGGAGGATGGCTGGGACATGGAAATCCAAGTGTAAGTTCTCTCAAAGACATTAGCACACCTTGAGTTCATGAGGCTAGAGGATGAACTCAAATAAGAGAGGGTGATTACTCCAGGAATGCAGACAGGTTCTAGGATCATGCATATTGACACGGAGATCAATGTCTAGTGATCAGTGATTTTAGATGCACATATGTGGACACCCTTTTTCATTGATCCAAAAGGGGGAGAGATGAAGACAAAGAGAGAGATGAATAAAAAAGGGGAGCATGCTCACAGGAGGAGCATGAGTTGTTGACATCAATGAAAAAGGGGGAGATTGTTGATGAAATTGTCATTGATGCCAACATGGACATACAGTGGCCCTACATATTATAATTGATGCCACCAAGTCCCACTTGTAGTGCCTTGGATCCCTTGCAATATGGGTTTGATCCTTGGATCCTTTACAAAGTGGGTTTGTGCCTTGAAGCACCTTGTACCCAGTTGACAAGGTCCGTGTACCCACAAGGATGGATCTTGAAGCCACAATCTTGTTGAATATGCTAAAGACTCTAAAGATGGTTTTGAATCCCTTGTGGATGATGGAGAATCCCTAGATGGGTTGGAGAAGCATTAATGACCCATTCTGTCGAGATTCATGCTATGATGGTGTCATGGTACCTCAAGAGAAGGATTATAAATCCCACAGATGATGTCAGGATGAATCTTGACCCTTGGAAGTTTCCTGGTATGGTTGAGGTGGTTAAAGAAGCCCGTGAATCCCCTTGGCATGTCAAAAAGCCTCTTGCTTCACGAATAATACTTGAAGGAGTCCTTCAACCCATAGTTGATGGTGTAATGATCTTGTAACCCTTATTGTGGTTGGAGCTCTTATATGATGATGATGACCTTGTATGGTCCTTAACATGCTATGAAACCCATGGCATGATGGAGAATCCCATGGAACCCCTGATGAAGACCCAGATACCCTTACAAAGTTCATGGATCACACTACTTGCACTTGACATGGTTAGATGGCATGATAATGTGTTATTTGGTGACTTAATGAAATCATGGAACCTTATGAAGACCTTGATGCCCATTGCTTGCACCTGATGTGGTTAAGGAAACCACAAACATATTGGCTTGATGATAGTACATTTAGTGACAAGATTGAAGACAATGATGGAATCTTGCACATGGCATCCCATTAAAATCCCTAGTGGCTTGATGAAACCCTATGAATATGTGGAGGACACACTCCCATGAATTTTAAATGATGTGGTTTACTTTGAAGGATGTTAAAAGAAAAATAATAAAAATACATAAGGTTGACCATTGAGGTGGTAAGAAAAATAATAAAAATACATAAGGTTGACTATTGAGGTGGCAAGAAAATAATAAAAATACATAAGGTTGACCATTGAGGTGGTAATGAAAATACATAAGGTTGACCATTGACGTGTTAAGAAGTTTAAATTCAAATTAATAAAAATTCTTACCTTTGAAGACAAGTCGGCCAGCATGAAACATGTCCACTTTAATGTGTATATAAACACATCCAAAAACACTCAATGATGGAGGTAGATAAGTGATTTCATGGAGATTGGTCTGAGGTTTGTTTTTGCAGCAATAGAAAATCACTTCATTTTTATAGAGAAATGTTTGGGGATCTTCATTGGCATAACTTTCTCATACTGAATCAGAATTACAAAATTCTTAACTCATTGGAAAGCTTGTTAAGAGGGTTATGTGATGATATGATATATTGTTTATTTTGGTTTGTATATTGTTTCTTCATCTTGTGATATTTGGAAAGGTATGGTTCATTCTTCTGGGTTTCTCTTCTGATGGCACATGTCTCTCATGGATAGAATTCATCTTTGATCTTAGAATGTGAGCCTCTATATAGGTATATATATTTGAAGTCATTATGGAGGCTATGATGATGATATTTCACACCTTTATGCTATGATATGATACACTTTATGATGATAACACATGTGATAATGATGTACACTTTATTATGTCGATGCACTCCTATACAATATGATGTGCATGCATACCATAGTGTGAAGATGCTCTCCCATGCACTATGATGATGTTTATAATGCCTACACAGTGCACACTGAGATAATGATGATACATATTTAATGATGAGGATGCATATCTTGTGATGATGATGCATACCTATGGTGATGATGCATGCCTTATGTTCAGTGAAAGCAGATCATAATTACTTGTTCAATAATTGTGTATGATGAGGTGTACAATGATGTGCATGAGTAGTGTATGTCACTGAAATGACTTATTAGTATATAGTGATGACTCAACAGATGAGCAGCAGTGATGATAAGTAGGGATGAGAAGCATAGATGAGCAGCAATGATGAGTAGCAATGGTGAGAAGCAGAGATGAGTAGCAATGATGAGAAGCATAGATGAGAAGTATTGATGAGCAGATTGACCAGCATATTGATGTGCATAATAGATTTTGGTTGTGCAGTAGAACCATATGATTGCTTGCAAGAAGAATCTTGCTCTTGAGGATTGGACTCCTCAAACCCTTCTTAGTTGGAGCTAAGAAAACTAGGATGGGTCTTTTTATGAGAGTTGGTGGTATTTTCATCAGTTGGTGTTGATTGTAATCGAGAATATTATTTTCTTATACATACAATAAATAAAGATCAAATTTCCATATAATCTTGTGTCTCTTTTGATGTGATGTTGTGTTAATGACTCATGATGAATTTTATTATGCAATTGATGACATAATGATTGATATGTTATGATTGATTAAAATAAGGTAAAAGATTATAATTACTCTCACACTAATTCACCACCCTCTCAGTGTGGCCATTGTGTCCAACAATTGGTATCAGAGCAGGCCTTCGTCGCAAGCATAGCAAGAATGAACGAGATCCGTGGAGACACAATGGAAGAAAAGGAAGAGTCATCAATCAATGGCGTGCATATACTTGATATGACAGATTATTTCAGTTGGAGGAGAAAAATGAAGGCTTATCTAAATAAATTTGGTTTTTTGGATATTGTGATCAATCCACCCGCTCCATTAAAAAATAAGGAAAAATTAGTTGCATAGAAGAAAGCAAAGAAGGACAATGCTACAGCCTTGAATTTCCTCATGGATGGACTTCCGATCTTACTAAAGGAAAGTGTAGAGGAGTACACTTTATCCAAATTCATATGGTTCAAGTTGGAAAGTGAGTATCAGAAGGAAAGACCAGAACCTTAGAAGAATAACCAAGAATCAAAAGAAAATCCCCGAGAAGAAGTCAATCAAGAAGAAGAAAATCAACAAGAGGAATCCAATAAAGGTATGGACTCTTGTTATTGTATTGATAACTTGTGTGATGAAATTGAGAAGGTTCTTGCAAATGATGATGAAGGGATATCAAAGGCTGCACATGAGATACATCTCAAGTTGTTGAATATTGATCTCAAAGCCAACTGGTTTCTGAACATGGTAATTATGAACCAGAGTGGCTTCACGAAGTTAAAAAATAAAATATTGGACTTCTTGAATGAATATCATCAGAAGACCATGACAATGAAAGTGTTGCTTGTGAAGCTAAAAAAAAAAGGATAAAGAGTTGAGGGATCAAATGAAAGACAAGGATGCTGAAGTTGAACAACTAAAGACCAAATTGATCAGTCAAAAGGAAGAATCACAAGAGCCTACTAAAGTGCTTGAAAAAACTAGAGAGTTCAATCATGATCTAAAGACTCAGCTGGAGGATGCAAAGAGGATAGAGGAAATCCTGAAGATTCAGTTGGAAGAAAAGGAGGAGAAAATCCAGACGCTGGAAATGGAGGTGGTTGGTCTCAGGAAGAAAGGTAAGAATAATGAAGCTTTCTTCAAGTTCAAGGATAGTTCAGTTGTCCTAGATAAGATCTTGGATTTTCAGAGATATCCAATCGACAAGAATGGTATTGGTACAAGAAGGAGAAAGAAAAATATGAAGATGACGCTTGGTCTCCCATGACTCCAAAAGCAGGTCCATCAAAATCCAAAGTTGCTCCCCATGCACCTGCACATGACAACAAAGACCCTGGAAATTCAAGGATGCATCAAGAAGCGAGATCTATTCCTCAAGGAAAGTTCATAAAATAAATAGCTCCAAGATGGAACCAAATTCCTAGGTATGAAAGTGAATTCAATGGTTATTGTTATTTTTGTTCTAACTTTGTTCATAAATATGTGGATTGTAGAATACACAGAAGAAGAAGTGGTGGAAATCCCAATGAATCAGTTAGATGTTGGACATGTAATCAAGTAGGACATGCTGCTACCACATGTCACACATTGAGATGCTACACATGCAGTGGGTTTGGTCACAGAGCCCAAGAATGTGAAAGTCAAAGAAGTCAACCAAGGAATATTCTTTCCTACACATCAGCAAGAAGAACTAGTGAACCATGGAAGAAGGCCAATGCAAGAAGATTTGAAGATCAGTAGACAAATTCGTACAGTCAGGGACACTCTCAGGCATAGAGACATGAATTTTATCAAAGAAGTGTTGGAAGTTCCAACAGCTCAATTAGGGGATTGACATGCAACCATGTTGGTCACATTGCTGCATATTGTCGTACAATGAGTTGTTATAGTTGCATTGGATTTGGGAAAAAAGATCAAGATTTTTTGGGTACACATAAACAACCCATAAGAAGTCTCCTATACAACTCATCAAGGAAAGCTAGTACAGATGAGGGAACAAATGCTGAAAGGAAAAATTTCAAGAATCAAGTATGGATGAAGAAGATTGAGTAGTTACATATAGGAGAGATTGATCAGAGCAAGGAGGATGGTTGCCACATGGAAATACAAGTGTAAAGTTTCTCAAATACCTTATCATACCTTGATTTCATGAGGATGTAGGATGAACTCAAAGAAGAAAGGATGATTACTCTAGGAATATAGACAAGTCCTATGATCATGCATATTGGCAAGGGGAGCAATGACTAGTGATCAGTGATTTCAGATATAGGTATTTGGATACCCTTTTTTCATTGATGCCAAAGGGGGAGAGATGAATACAAAATGGGAGCATTCTCACAGAGGGAGCATGAGTTGTTGTCATCAATGTCAAAGGGGGATATGGTTGATGAAATTGTCATTAATGCCAACATGTACTTGCGGTGGCCCTACAGATTTTAACTGATGCCACTAAGTCCCACTTGTAGTGCCTTGGACCCCTTACAATATTGGTTTGAAGCTTGTATTCCTTATAGAGTGGGTTTGTTCCTTAAATCACCTTGTATCCAGTTAACAATGTCCTTGTACTCACAAGGATGGATCTTGAAGCCACCACCTTGTTGAAGATTCTAAAGACCCTGGAGATGGTGTTGAAGGCCCTAGGGATGATGGAGAATACCTAGATGGGTTGGAGAATCATTAATGACCCATTTTGTGGTCATTCATGCTCTGATGGTGTCATGGTAACTTAGGAGAAGAAGCCCATGAATCCGCTTGGCATGTCAAAGAAGCCTCTTGCTTCATGAATAATACTTGAAGGAGTCCTTGGACCCACACTTGATGGTGTAATGATCTTGCAACCCTTATTTTTCTCATGGATATATTATATGATGATAATGATCTTGTGTTGTCCTTAACATGCTATGGAACCCTAGTATGATGAAGAATCCCATGGAACCCCTAATGAAGACCCTAATACCCTTGAAAATTCCATGGATCCCACTACTTACATTTGACATGGGTATATGGAATGATGATGTGGTCTTTGGTGACTAAATGAAGCCATGGAACCTTGTGAATAACTTGATTCCCATTGCTTACACTTGATGTGGTTAAGGCACCCACACACATATTTCCTTGATGATGGTCCATTTAGTGACAAGATCGAAGCCGATGATGGCATCTTGCACATGGCATGCCATTAAAAGCCCCAGTGGCTTGATGCAACAATATGAATATGTGGTGGACACTCTCCCATGAATTTTAAATGATGTGGTTGATTTTGAAGGATGATAAAACAAAAATAATAAAAATACACAAGGTTGACAATTGAGGTGGTAAGAAAAATAATAAAAATACATAAGCTTGAGTATTGAGGTGGTAAGAAAATAATAAAAATACATAAGGTTGACCATTGAGGTGGTAAGAAAAATAATTAAAATACATCAGTTTGACCATTGAGGTAGTAAGAAAAATAATAAAAATACATATGGTTGACCATTGAGGTGGTAAGAAGTTTAAATTAAAAAATAAAATTCAAATTAATAAAAATTCTTACCTTTGAAGACAAGTCGGCCAGCATGAAACATGTCCACTTTAATGTGTATATAAACACACAAAAAAATAATCAATGATGGAGGTAGAGAAGTAAATTCATGGAGATTGGTCTGAGTTTTTTTTTCGTAGAAGCAGAGGAGCAGTTTGTTTTTACAGAGAAATTTTTGGGCATCTTCACCAAAATTGACATAACTTTCTCATACAGAATCGGAATTACAAAATTCTTAGCTTGTTGGAAAGATTGTTACAAGGGATATGTGATGAAATTGTATCAAGTTTATTTTTGTTTTTCTACTATTTATTCATCTTGTGATGTTTGGAAAGGTATGGTTCATTCTTCTGGGTTCCTTTTGTGATGGAACATGTCTCTCATGGATAGAGTTCATCTTTGATCCTAGCCTGTGAGCCTCTACCTTGGTATATATATTTGAATTCATTATGGAGGCTATGATAATGATATTGAAAACATTTATGCTATGATATGATACACTTTTTGATGATAATGCATGTGATAATGATATACACTTTATGATGTTGATGCACTCCTATACAATATGATGTACATGCATACCATAGTGTGATGATGCTCTCCTATGCACTATGATGTATACTTGATTTTGATGATTCATACATGGTGCACACTGAGATGATGATGAATCATATTTAATGATGAGGATGCATACCATATGATGATGATGCATACCTATGATGATGATGCATGACAATATATGCCTTATGTTCTGATCCAGGAGGATCCAAGAAGGAAATTTTTTTGAAGTCCTCCAATCTCAGCAAAACCAGCAACAGATCGAAGGGCTCGTTGAGATGATTCCAACGGCATTCGTTTCACCTCAAACAGACTCCGTATGAGAAAGTTATCGCATTCTATTCTATAAGGTCAACAGGCAAAATTGGCAAAAAGAGGTGCCACGTGGCACCACTGACATGGTGACACGTGGAATCCATACGGTACAGAAAAGGAGACATGGTAGGTGTACAGACCAATCACAAGGTGACACATGGAAGTATGGATCCGAGCTGGCATACTGCTGACTGGGTGTACGGACGGTGATGTGGCAGTATGGGCAGTGACTGGGCAGTTGACTGGACGCTGACTGGGCATGAGGTGGACCAATCCCAAGCCACCACATGGCAGCATGGGATTAGCCAATATGTTTAATGCAAAAATCCTAGCCTCCACGGGGTTCGACCCCATGACCTCTGCAAAGAAGGTCGAGCGCCTTCACCACTTGGGCTACGGGTGGTTCTTGGCATGTGTGGTTAAGATCTTTTATTTAAACTTGAAAAAGTTTATATGGCGCAAAAAGGGGGGGCCGGGGAAAGCCCTGACCCATGGTTTTCAATGCGGAGTTTGTTACAACTCCAACCAATCACGTGGAGCTCATGCCTTAACTTGTATATCACATGGAGGAGCCACCACGTGGGACGCACCCACTCCCTACCACGTGCTTTTTTAAAAACTTTTGTTATGGTTTTTAAAGTGGGTTAAAAAAACAACTTTATTGTTTGGGAATGGTTACAAAAGTGGGTTTTGCAAACGGATTATATGCCACCTAAAATATGTGGGTTGGAGCGCCACCACATATCACCTAACAAACTTTGGGTTTAAGTTTTAAAGGTGGGTTTGTATATGGTTTTAACCATATGCCATATTAAAAGGGTATTTTTTAAAATACGTTGGTTTATTAGTTAATAAAGAGCCCAACTACATGATAAACCAAACATGGGGTTGTAACCGCATGCCTATTTAGGCAAAATTGTTGTAACTTGAGAAACCATGAGGATCATGTGAGAGGAGTCCATACAAGCCTATATAAACCCTCTCATTTTCCATTGTCAAGCATTCTTTGGAGTGGAGACTTTGTAGCTAAAGGAGATAAGGAAGATTGCGTAGCTTTGCAGGAGGAAGGTACGAGTGTTTATACTCGTTTTACACCGTCTTCAGGCTTCGGAGTTGCTGGAAGCAGTCTTGTTGTGTTTTGGGCAGTAGTTCTCTTCCTTAACATTGTCGCCAAGGTATCATTGTATCATTGCCATGTATTTTGCCTTATGCTGAGATTATAGATCGACCCTCCTATTGAGAAGCAGGCCCGGAGACGTAGTCCATCCTGGACGAACTCCATTATCAACTTGTTGTCTTTATGTGCGTGTTGTCTATGCTGTTTGGTTCTCTTCTTATGGATTTGTGAGCTTCGTTCATGCTATTTATGCAATTCATGTTAACGTCATAGAGTAGCAAATATCTTGTTTTCGGATCATGTGGTATCAAAGAAGGATTATTTGACGTTGGATTGTGAGTGTGGATGCTCACTAGGGCTAAACTGCAAGCTAGTGAGAGTACATTAGAGCCTTACAATTTCGAGATCGGACGTGCACACCGAAGGAGGAAGATGGATGCTAATGATGCCCGCATCGAGATGGAGGCAAACTTTCACAAGGTCTTCTATATGATGGCTGACAAGGTAGACAAGTTGTTTGCAAACTATGAAGAACACATGGCAAAAGAAATAAAAGGCAGTGAAGTAAAGAAGGAAGACAAATAAGTGAAGGACGAAGGCAACGCTTCAGTTAACCATGGAGGAGGTGGTGAAGAGCCTCCCGAGCCTCCCTCTTCACCTTCAACTTCAAGCACAAGTTCAAGTGCTTCTTCCTTGTCTCATTCTTAGCATTTTAAGGTTCCTCGCAAAGAGCCTCAAAAGAAGCCCTTATTGAAGCTCGATGTGAAGTTTGATTTTCCCATGTTCAATGGGGAAGCGAATGCAGAGAATTTGAACAATTGGATAAGGAAAATTGAGGTATATTGCTGAGTCTAGCAGATCAAAGAAGAAGATGTGAAGATTCAGTTGGCTTCACTTCGGCTGACAGGAACCGCACTTGTATGGTGGGAAAGAAAGCTTCAGCAAGGTAGCAAACAAATGGGTAATCTTCTCTCATCATGGTCTGCTTTCATTTCTGCTTTATGTAAGCAATTTTATCCATTGGGTTATGTTCAAAAGGCTATGATGGATTGGAAAAGTTTTAGACAAGGCAAGGGTCAGAGTGTTCAGAATTTTACTGAAGAATTTAGAAAGAAATCTCTAGAGTTGAATATTTCTTTAGATTCTCCTGACACTCTTTTGAAGTACATTGGTGCTCTTCATCATTATCTACGCCATACTTTGTTGTTGTTGAATCCTACTAGTGTGGATGAAGCAAGTGTTCAGGCTACTCATCTTGAGAGCAGGGGGAAGCATTTGCAAGAAGACCATCTGAAGAATCCTTTCAAGCCCAACAACAACCACAAGTCCAAAAAGAAGGACAAGAGCAAAAAGACAGCTACTTCCAAGAAGGAAGGAGGAAAGCTCCATTGCAACCATTGCGACATTGATGGGCATGATGAAGAAAGTTGTTGGAAGTTGCATCCTGAACAAAGGTCAAACCATTATGGAAGCAAAAATAAGAAAAAGACCGTTGCAACAGCGCAACGAGATTTGGGTTCCGACTCAGGTGATGAAACCATGATTACAGCTATGGGAATGCAAGGTAACAAAACTCCTCATACTGGTTCAAGTTCTACTCATGTTTCTAAAGAATATGATAAAAGAAGAAGTGAGTTGTTTCACATCAGAGTTGTGTCTAAGCATACAAAGATTGAAACATTATTTGATCCTGGTTCTCAAGTAAATTTGATCTCAGAATCAGTTGTTAAGAAGTTGGGCATACAGACTAAACCTCACCCCAAGCCTTATCCTCTTGGATGGGTATGTGATAATGCTAAGCTATAGGTGACTAAGCAATGCAGGTTAAGGTTTTCTATTGCTTCAGAGTTGATCGATGAGGTGGACTTAGATGTTGTTCCTCTTGACATCTGCGGTATCGTATTGGGAAGCCCATACTTGTCTGATCGAAAAGCAGTATTCTTCCGTCATGAGAACAACTACCATCTCACCAAAATGGGGTGGAGTACATTGTGAGAGCTCACAGTATGAAGGCTAACACCTCTCTTGTTAGTGCAGGACAGATGAAGAGACTCATCAACACTAATAAGAGATACATGCTCATGGTTGTGAGAGCAAAAGATGCTGAAGCATCCGATGCTTTCAAAGGTTGTGATCCTTCTCATAAAAAGGCTATGATTGATATTGTGGCTAACTATGATGAAATATTTCAGGAACCTACAGTTTTGCCTCCCAAAAGGGAGATTCAACATGAGATTCATCTCCAGTAGGATGCCCCTCTTCCTAATGTGGGCATGTACGAGTTATACGCAGTTATCAAGCACAAGAAGGGTACTAGTAACAAAGTGGCAGATATGCTTTCTAGACCTCATATTGTTGCATCTATTGTCTTGAAAAATGCTTCTTTATCCCATGAAAGTTATATTGAGCAGTATGCTACTGATGATGATTTCAAGGAGATTTATGAGAAGCTAACCAATGGCACACAGGTAGAAGACTACTATTTGTAGGGAAAGTTGCTCTATCATTTGGGCAAGCTGTGTGTTCCTATCAGTGAAAGAGTCCATGTAATACGAGAAGCTCACACTTCTCTTGTATCAGGGCATTTTGGGGTAGGTAAGACTTTGGCTCATTTGCAAAGACTTGTGTATCGGCCTCGCATGAAATACATTGTAAGAAAATATGTAAAAGGGTGTGTGATGTGCTCTACTTGTAAGCCCACTAATAGAAAATTGGGGTTGTACTCACCACTTCTTGTTCCTTCCCATCCTTGGGAAAGCATTTCCATGGATTTTGTGGGGGGTTTGCCTATGTCTAGGAGGGGTCATTACTACTTGTATGTGGTCATGGATAGGTTTAGTAATATGTGTATTCTTATTCCATGTAAAAAGCAGGTCACTGCAGAGCAAGCTGCTTCTCTTTTCTTTCAGCATGTATGGGTTCACTTTGGACTACCTACGTCCATTATCTCAGATCGGGACTCCCGATTTATTGGAGATTTTTGGACAAAATTATGGTGTATGATGGACACCAAGCTGAAGAGGAGCACCACTTTCCATCCAGAAACCAAAGGACATACCGAGGTAGTCAATAGGATAGTTGTCCATTTGCTTCGAGGCTATTGCAACAGGCATCCTAAGTTATGGGATGAACAGATCCAGTATGTGCAGCATGCCTACAACAGGGCTATGCATTCTTCCACTAAGAGCTCGCCATTTGAGACATGCTTTGGGTACTTGCAAAAGACTCCATTGGACTTGAATTATGGGAGAGAGGTTGATTCAAGTGCTTCCAAGGATGAAGAAAAATCCCGCAGGTTCATTCAGAGAGTTCAACAGGTACATCAAGCAGTGCAAGAGAAGTTGGAGAAGAGTCAAGCCCAGTACAAGGCTCACCATGACAAGCATAGAGTTGATCATCAGTTTCAGGTGGGAGATCAAGTGTGGTTTCACATCAGTAAGGAGAAGATGAAAGGAGAAGGCAAGAAGCTCAATCCTATTAGATATGGTCCCTTCACCATCTTGGAGAAGATTGGGACGAATGCGTTTCGCTTAGAGCTACCACCATACATGCAAATATACTCAGTGGTGAATGTGGAGAACTTGAAACTCTATGAGCCTCCCATGATCATGGATGAAAGGGAGAATATCTCATTGCCATCAGTTGATGAATTTGCTCCTGAGTACATGGATGAGCTAAAGGAAGATGTCATCTTGGACAGAAGGACAAGGACTTCTTGTAGAGGTGATGTTGATTATCTTTGAGTGGGCATCCGAGGCACTCATCCAAGCAAATCCAAGTGGATCGAGAAGGAGAAAGTGAGGGAGCAATTCCCTCACCTATCTACTGATTAGTAAAGGATTTTGGAGGCCAAAATATTCTCAATGGGGAGGAATGATCCAGGAGGATCCAAGAAGGAAAAATTTTTGAAGTCCTCCAATCTCAGCAAAACCAGCACCAGATCGAAGGGCTCGTCGAGGTGATTCCAACGGCGTTCATTTCACCTCAAACGGACTCTGTATGAGAAATTTATTGCGTTCTATTCTATAAGGTCAACAGGCAAAATTGGCAAAAAGAGGTGCCACGTGGAACCACTGACAAGGTGACACATGGCATCTGTAAGGTACAGACAAGGTGACATGGCAGGTGTACAGACCAATCACAAGGTGACACATGGAAGTACGGATCCGAGCTGGCATACTGCTGACTAGGTGTGCGGACGGTGACATGGCAGTACGAACAATGACTGGGAGGTTGACTGGACACTGACTGAGCGTGAGGTGGACCAATCCTAGGCCACCACATGGTAGCACGGGATTGGCCAATATGTTTAATGCAAAAATCCTGGCCTCCACAGGGTTCAACCCCATGACCTCTGCAAAGAAGGCTGAGCGCCTTCACCACTCGGGCTACGGGTGGTTCTTGGCATGTGTGGTTAAGATATTTTATTTAAACTTGAAAAATTTTATATGGCACAAAAAGGGGGGCCGGGGAAAGCACCGACACATGGTTTTCAATGCGGAGTTTGTTACAACTCCAACCAATCACGTGGAGCTCGCGCCTTAACTTGTATTTCACATGGAGGAGCCACCATGTGGGATGTGCCCACTCCCTACCACGTGCTTTTAAAAAAAATTGTTATGGTTTTTAAAGTGGGTTAAAAAAAAAACTTTATTGTTTGGGAATGGTTACAAAAGTGGGTTTTGCAAACGGATTATATGCCACCTAAAATATGTGGGTTGGAGCACCACCACATATTGCCTAACAAACTTTGGGTTTAAGTTTTAAAGGTGGGTTTGTATATGGTTTTAACCATATGCCATCTTAAAAGGGTATTTTTTTAAATATGTTTGTTTATTAGTTAATAAAGAGCCCAACTACATGATAAACCAAACATGGGGTTGTAACCACATGCCTATTTAGGAAAAATTGTTGTAACTTGAGAAACCATGAGGATCATGTGAGAGGAGTCCATAGAAGCCTATATAAACCCTCTCATTTTCCATTGTCAAGCATGCTTTGGAGTGGAGACTTTGTAGCTAAAGGAGAGAAGGGATATTGTGTAGCTCTGCAGGAGGAAGGTACGAGTGTTTATACTTGTTTTACACCGTCTTCAGGCTTTGGAGTTGCTGGAAGCAGTCTTGTTGTGTTTTGGGTAGTGGTTCTCTTCCTAAACATTGTCGCCAAGGTATCATTGTATCATTGCCATGTATTTTTCCTTATGCTGAGATTATAGATCGACCCTCCTATTGAGAAGCATGCCCGGAGACGTAGTCCATCCTGGACGAACTCTATTATCAACTTGTTGTCTTTATGTGCGCATTGTCTATGCTGTTTGGTTCTCTTCTTATGGATTTGTGAGCTTCGTTCATGCTCTTTATGCAATTCATGTTAACGTCATAGAGTAGAAAAGATCTTGTTTTCGGATCATGTTCATTGAAAGCAAATCATAATTACTTGTTCAATAATTATGTATGATGAGGTGGACAATGATGTGCATGAGAAGTGTATGGAAGTGGAATGACTTATCAGTATATAATGATGACTCTAGATATGAGCAGTAGCAATGATGAGGATCATAGATGAGCAACATAGATGAGCAGCAGTGATGAGCAGCAATGATGAGCAGCAAAGATGAGCAACAGTGATGAGCAACCGAGATGAGTAGTAGTGATGAGAAGATTGACAACAGAGTGATGAGTAGAGATTGATGTGCATAGTAGAGGTTGGTTGTGCAGTAGATCCATATGATTTCTTTCAAGAAGAATCTTGCACTTAAGGATTGGAATCCTCAAACCCTTCTTAGTTGGAGCTAAGAAAACCAAGTTGGGTCTTGTTATGAGAGTTGGTACTCTTTTCATCAGTTTGTGCTGATTGTAATCGAGAAGATTGTTGTCTTCCATGTATAATATATAAAGATCAAAATTCAATATATTCTTGTGTCACTTTTGATGTGATGTTGTGCTTATGATTCATGATGATTTTGACTATGCAATTGACTACATAATGATTGATTTTCTCTTATTGATTAAAAGAGGGTAAAATTTTATAATTTCTCTCACACTGATTCAGCCCCCTCTTAGTGTGTCCATTGTGTCCAACATTTTCTTGCACTTATACTCCATAGGTTAGTGTATCATTTTATTTCTAGGTAGTGTTGCTTGTTGGATTTCTGGCCACTTTGTTGTAGACTCGCCTATTGTAACACGATGTTGAAGTTTAGTTTTATATCTTTCTTTTTCACCTACGAGCCACCATTTGAATGCTCTCCTTCTATAAAATTGGTTGTAGTTGGGATTTTGATCTTGAGTTTAACACTCTTATTCCTACATTCATTACAGGGTAGACCATCATGTCATCATTACTCCACTATGCTACTCGCGTAGACTTAGGGGGCATACCCCGTAGTTTAGTTCCTTGAATTGTCACCGTCGGATCCATTTTTGACATCATTCACCAACATCAGAGCCATATACTTCCTCTAATTGTGATTCAGATTCCTATCAATCTGAAACTACCTCGTTCATCGCCCCATCTAGCCACATGGTTGGTGCACCTCCTAACCTGTTTCAGGGGGGGATGGTTGATAGTGGGATTATGTCTATTCCACCCATCATTTTGGGTATCCTTTATGTTGGACATACAGGTCCTGGTCCAAGTGAACCCCTTGCCACTACACAAACTCATGCTTGTCCACTACCCACTAGTGGTGGCCCCACTCCAGCCACCATGGTTCCTACCATACCACTATTCATGCATGGAGGTATTGGCCCTTCTACCACCATTCTGACTATTCCTTTCATTATAGTCGCTACTCCTATTGTTGGAAGTCATCCTTACCCGCTCACATTTACCCATGAGAACTAGATTCCCGCTGGTGCTGACACCATTGCTGGATCTTCCCAATCCAGTATCGGTTCTAGTATACCATTTATGGATAGCCTCAACCTGCCTAATTTGGCATGATCAAAAAATGATCCCATTGGTCATAACCCATTATGGCCTCCCATGCCTACCAAACTCCCATTAAAAATACCTATGTTTGGGCAAGGGAAGACCCTGAAAACCACATTATGTCATTCAACTTATGGTGTTCATTTAACAACATAGTGGATGATTCTATATAATTGTGGCTATTCCAATGCACACTCACAAGTTTTGGAGCCAAATGGTTCATCAAAATACCTCATGCTATTTATCGATACTTTTCCTCGTTAGCCTCGATGTTTCTCCAATACTTCTAGTTACCTGTCCATTATGATGATGGCGCAGAAATCCTATTATAATGTCGATAGAACACTGCTACCCATATCATGAATCATATCCATGAATGGCATCATCTTTGTAGCTTGTGTAAAATCTAGTTAGATGATAGCATTTTCCTAGATTGGTTTCTTAAAACCTTACCTCCCCCCCATTTCCAAGGACATTGCATTTGAGCACCCACAAAATAAGGAGGAAGCCATCCTCAAGGCCTAACAGTTTGATCTCATCTATGCCCAATCAGGGTATATGTATACTATCCTACCTGATGCTCCTCATGATGACTCCTCACATCGAGATACACCAGGGGAATCCCATGTTTTTTATGGAATCATTAGCTCTATTACTCAACATCCTCACTTTTACACGACCTCTCCTTCGATGTTGAATCATTCTGGTAACACCCCCAGTGTTTCCCAACCTGGTTACGCCCCTAATTTTTCATGCGTAATGACTTAGTCTGGAGCCACACCTTCATATGCGTCTCCTGCACCAGTTCCTCGCGTTCAAAGATCAAATTACTTGGAACATGCATGTAATGGTCAAATTGTCGGCTTTGCATCCCCTCTAAATCCTCCTTCTTATCACCCACCACATGTGCAACCTACACTTGCTTCAGCCCTGAATTCTCTTACTCCTCAAGGATAGGTCTATGCTAAGAAAAACCTCCCTAATCAGCCCAACCCCAATAAACAACAAAGGAAAGGACGACGACAAAGAGGTAGGAACTGGGGAAAAAACCAACCTCAAGGAGGTGGCCAACAACCCAACCCTCCAAACAACAATGGAGCCAATACCCCAACACAAAATCCCCAATGTCCACCCAGACCCGAGAACAACCCTTAGTTATGGACTAACCATATGTGCACTATTTATAAAACTTACGGCCAATATACACATGTCTTTCCCCGTATGAATCGAGTCTTTCATTTAATACAAACTGATAATCAATGCGACCCCAACGCGATCACTTCAGCTCTATCAAACTCCGCACCACCGGGTCCTCCTCCCATGGTGTTGCAGAACCCATTAAAAAATCAAGGAATGGTTGCAACTTGGCCCTTAGTACAACAAACCCCCACAACCACTCCTTCATATTGAGGCCCCACTAGTGTTGCACTGTTATTTTTTATCCATATCAACCATGTTCATAAAATCATACCTTTTTGGTACATCAAACACTTCCTCCTTGCTTGATTGGCCATTATGAAGTTTTTGTTAAGCTCTTTTTTTACTCCTAAAAGAATGAAAAGATTATTAAGCATGCTTTCTTCCTTTGACGTTTGTTAAAGTATTTGAAAAGGCATCTATGTGGCCTCATTTATCTCATTTTTTGGACTATGTAGACTTTTTAAAGAAAAGGACCACCCTAGCACCTTCTAGCTAGGAACATTTCCCTTTGTATCCTTTTATTCTTTATTGGACATTTGGAACGAAAATTAAGAAAAAAATCATTTTAGGTTGTATTTAATCTCTTTTCAATCCCTCTCATAAATAAAAGATCACAAAGCAAACTTGGTTTTGTTCATTCTCGTAAGAGTATTTGAATGGCCGTCCAATTAGTTTAGGTTTAACCTTTTTTGGCCCTGGTTGGACTACTTGCGGAAAAGAAGTCTCTTTGCCCCATTAGGCTGGGAGAGCTCTCCTTTGTACACTTTTATCCCTTTTCATACTTAAGAGACTATTGTACAAAAAGGATACCCCACTAGGGTATTCTTCCTATTTTCAGACTCTCTAAACATGAAAACAACATCAATCATTTATCATCTTGGGATCGACAAAAAATGACGAGATAGTATCATATTGAGCATACCTCTATCCGTTCTTCATGATCCTTAAACTATGAGGAAGGAATAGATGGTGCCTCTAGGTTCTAGCATATAGTCTCCCCTTATGGTAGCTTTCCCTCCTTTAGGTCTCCTTTGTTTAGAGTAATCTTCAATGAGTCTCCCTTGGATCCCTTGGATGTCACTTGTCCAGTTACTTCCCCAAGTATCTCCAATTGCAGTCATCTCCCTGGTCCCACAATTATAATTCCCTCCCCATGAGTTAGTATCATTTGCTACCAAGTCATCTCTGTCATCATATTCTGAATAAAGGAATTTTGAGTCCCTTGTACTCCCATTCCCATGTTCCCCATTCAGTGTCTCATTCCCTTGACTATTCAACATCTTTGGTTGTTCCCATTTCACTTATTGGTCGGCTCCCATTGTTTGAGCCTTGATCCCCATTTTATATTGAGACATTGTTACAAGAATGGGCATTCCCTCCTCGTCCATATACATGTCTGAGATTATATGTACCTCATCCATTTTTTAGAAGAAATACAAATCAAAATCCATTGTAGTTTGAATGAGGAGCCTATAGACCTCTATGGTTCTCTCCAGTAACTTCATCATTGTCACCATTTCTCCCTTGATCCTATGATGTCTATCGACCATATGATGAGCTCCCACCCTCACACATTCGGGGGAAATCTTTTAACACAAAAAATTGTTCACCTAACTATCCATGGTCCAAACGATAATTATACATCGTAATCCCAGCATTATTCCCTCCATTTTGACCTTAACAACTAAAATTCCACCAAATATGGTAGAAAACATTATTATTCCTTCCCCCATAAATGAAGGGAAGTTGAGCATTTATTGTGATTTCTCCCCACTCTCTCCAAAAAGGACCAGAAAACCCTAAAATGGTAATGATTCAAAAACCATGGACAAATACCATGCACAATAAAATACCATGGGTCAAAAAACCTTGGATAATCCTATAAATACATTTTGAAGGTCTTCCCACAAACATTCCTTAAATTTTCAACCTTTCGTCAACTTTTCACCTTTTTCCATTGTTCCCATATTTTTTCCATAACATTCCCACTGTGTATGTTGAGCTTTCTCCATACCCACTTGGATCCATTCCCCCTTTTTGACAACCATTAGTGGAGACGATTGGAGAACCATACCGTGGAGCCGGTGGACAATTTCCTCAGATGACTGCAGTGGACCATGTTACTAAAAGGTATGTTTGTTATTGTTTTTCATTAGTTAGACAAAAGATATAAAAAGTCATAAAAAATATTGGCATTGTTGTTATTTGTTGTTGCAAGTCGAGGTTGAGAAATCCCTTGCACAATTAACTCTACCCTATGATTCGGTTAATATAGGGTAGATTCTTTTGCATGTAGTAGGGGAGAAATCCCCACTATAGGAGAAACCCAATACTAGAGGGATTTCATAGCAAACTTATCCTTCATAGCTTCTCCTTTACATGATTTGACAAGTATAGATAAATTATTTTAGTGGGAAGGAAAGGAACAAAAATCCTTCAACACTCCAATATAAAAGATCATCACAGGTCCAGTACTTGCACTGTCGGATCTACAACAACAATTTGAGATAGAAACTAATGCTAGTGGTTATGACATGGGGGCAGTCTTAATGCAACATAAAAACCAATATCCTATCATTATGAAACCTTATCTAAAACAATAATCAACTATGCTACCTATGACAAAAAGTTATATGCATTATTACAAAGTGTAAAGAAGTGGAAACATTACATAATGGGTAAAGAAACAATCATACATGTTGATCATCCACCATTATAATATATTTAATCACAAACTAAGCTACAACAATCAAGGCATTTCAGGTGGATGGGTTTTCTATGAAAAAATTCATTTGGTTATTAAGTATAAGAAAGGAATTTAGAACAAAGTTGCATATATGTTATTTAGACCCCCAATAAATTATTATATTATCAGTCAACAAAGTCCTTTGGTACATTCAAGTTATATTGAACGACATGCTAAGGATGGAGACTTTAAAGAAGTATATGAATCACTAAGGCATGGATCTCATAATGAAGAATTGAATTATCATATACATGACAAGTTGTTGTATCATCTTGGAAAAATATGTATTCCACAAGTGAAAGAGTGCATGTGATAAGAGAAGCTCGTACTTCTCTACTTTCAGGACATGTTAGAGTAGGAAAATTTGTAGCACAATTAGAAAATTTTTGTTAATGGCCTAGAATGAATAATATTGTTTCCAAGTATGTAAAAGGATGTGTTTTGTTTGCAACGATTAAGAAAAGTAACGGAAAGTTAGGCTCGTACACTCCACTTCCAGTTCCTTGTCATCAATGGGAAAGTGTTTCAATGGATTTTGTAGGAGGGTTAGCAATGTCTAGAATGGGAGATGATTATTTATATGTTGTTGTGGATAGGTTCAGTAAAATGTGCATTATAATTGTTGGAATATATTAAAACCACTCATAACTTAGGATAAAATAATTAACCATTATTTGATTAATTATTCACCCACTAGCTTAATTAGTTGGTATCCACTTGCACCTTAAAGTCAATACATGCCATCTATATCCTAGGAATGATTTATTTATAATTATCGGTTAATATTGACCATGTTTTGACCATACAGAATTAGTATACAACACTTTACAGCAGATTCTGCTTTATTCTTCTTTTTCTGCTTTTTTTGCTTTTCTATGGATAAGTTAAAGCTAGTCAAACTAGGAAACTGGGTGCTTTTGTTTCCAACCCATCCTTCATGACTTTTCCTCCATTTTATAGGATTATCATGCTGTTTCCATATCCTTTACAACTCACTCATGATTTTTCCAACTCGTGAGGTCCTTGATAGATTTGGGAAGTGCTTTAGCCACCTATGGGGGTTTGCTATATTTTGGTAAGTCAGCCTTTTTGAGCTTTATGAGTTGTCTCCATACAACTCAATTTTCCTATGAGTAATGTACTATTTATGTACACTATTATTCATCATTATTAAATGGAAGGATACACACCAATATTCAAGTGATTCAGTCTCTTTTCTTCTCTCTATTTTTCCTATGTAAGCTTGTGAGAATTCTTAGTAGCAAGATCTATTTCCTGTGTGTCTTCTTAGAATCATTGCTCATAGCATTGATCTATTATTTCTACATGATATTAGAGCTACAAGGAGAAAAAAACTTTCCATATTCTACATGGTATCAGAGCAACAAGGTTGATCAAGTTCTACAGAGATGAGGAGCGCTTCCAGTCTCCTATCCCTCTCTGAAGAAGAGCTTCTCTAGCCTACAATATTTTCTCCAAGTTTGTTTTGCAGGTTGTAGAGAGTATCTCCTAGACCATATCAACAAATTCAATATGGATTCAAAGGTTCCTTTACTATCTCCGTTCAACTATGTTTATTGTAAGCCAAAGACGAGTGCATACTTGAAGAGGCAATGTCTCTTTGATGTCTCCATTGGTGCATTGAGTGAACCTCAGTATTATGAAGAGAAGATTGATTTGATAGATAATTGTGATAGATATTATGGAATCATGTTCTTGGAAATGTCTCCAAATATACATCATCTCATATATTCTGCTAATTTTCCATTTGAGCTTTGGAAAATTTTGGACAAAGCTTTTGGTTTGCAGGAAATAGAAGATGAAGAATGGAGCGAACCCAACATCTCCTCTTGTTCTCTCTCTCAAGATTTCTTGGCCTCTACATTATCTGATGAAGTTGATCATGATGAAGAATTTTCTAATACAATTCATGTTGTTGCTTCCCTCTTTGATTCGAATGCTTCCTCCAATCAAGAGGCAAATATTGAAGAGCCATCTTTTTTTGTGTCTATTGAAGGTGATTTTTCTTCTTGTGATAATAATGATGAAAAAGAAGTGACATATGGAGCTGATATTGATGTTGATGATGATCATATCATCCATTCATTATTCTCTAAATATCCTATCTTAGATTCCGAGATCTATGTGCCAGATCCTTCACACTTTGTGCATACCTTTCTCAATGATGGTGTGCAACCCAGTGATTTCCAGGATGTTTGCTTAGCCAAATCAATCCTTATGTGTGTCATACCACTTACCTTACTTGATCTCATGTGCTTCAGCATCGCCTCCGTTTTCCTTGGAATCAATACTCAGAGCCTTCTTGAAGATTGTGAACATCTCATTCTTTCTTCCTTTCATACAGAGGATTCATTACCAGTGCATTCCCATGAGTCTATTGATATGCTTATATGTGATCCTTTGGATTCTGAATTAGAAGCATATTTGCAGGTTGATACACATATCATAGCACTATCCATACCATCTACCATACATATGAATAATCCTAAGACTATACAAATCCAAGTTCACTAGTTGATTCCTCATTGGTCTCTTATGCAGTGATATTTATCTTACATGGTTTGAAGTATTTCCTATATTTAAGTGGCTGGTTATACCTTATCTTAGTCATATTTTGACTGATAATAAAAATGTTTGGATCTATTCTAAACACTTATGGTTATGATATTATTCCCATCCATCATTCATATTTTTACACCTATCAGTTTTCCTCAGTTGCTCATAGTTTTCCTAGTCTGGCCCTATATCCTCATGGAGCCATTGAAGCCTTTGTCCTTGTTGTTCCATATGCTAATATTTCTGATATATCAGAGTTTTATCAGCCTCATATCAGATCTGGAAAAGTGCTACATCAGATTGGAATATTGACATGTGATCCACATCACAATTTTGCAGCTATTCAGGGAATTGGGTGTGAAATAAATTGTCTTAATTTTTGTACTCTTTGGAAAGGAGTATGCACAGATCTATTTTCCATTTCAGATTATGTTTGCAGATCATATTTTGACAGCAGCAAGAAACATTCACATAAATGCTCCTACATCATCAGTTGATGAGATACAAGGAGTCTCTCCTCTCCCTTCTTGCACGTTCTACACTATAGCACATGATCATGGAGTTCATGATTTCTTCAATAAGTCCTTCATCCAAAAGTAGTTCATTGAGATCATTAAAGTGAAGATGAAGATATGTTGAAGACATATTTCAAATTTTGTGCCTTGTCCTATCTTGAGGGAGGATTTTCCCCATGTGGTTTTGCCTCTTTCCTCACTTTTCTGGACATAATAATTGTTAAAGGGTGACCATAGCCTTGTTGTTGGGCCCTATATGCATCCATATTTTTTGTCATGCCATCATAAAGTCATACTTATAGGGGGGGTTGGAATATATTAAACCCACTCATAACTTAGGATAAAATAATTAATCATTATTTGATTTATTATTCACCCACTAGCTTAATTAGTTGGCATCCACTTGCACCTTAAAGTCAATACATGCCATCTATATCCTAGGAATGATTTATTTCTAATTCTGGGTTGATCTTGCCACCTTTTGACCATCCAAAATTAGTATACAACACTTTACAGTAGATTCTGCTTTATTCTTCTTTTTCTGCTTTTCTATGGATAAGGTAAAGCTAGTCAAACTAGGAAACTGGGTGCTTTCGCTTCCAACCCATCCTTCATGACTTTTCCTCCATTTTCTAGGATTAGCATGTTTTTTCCATCTCCTTGACAACTCACTCATGCTTTTTCCAACTCATGAGGTCCTTGATAGATTTGGGAAGTTCTTTAGCCACCTATGGGGGTTTGTTATATTTTGGTAAGTCAGCCTTTTTGAGCTTTATGAGTTGTCTCCATACAAATCGATTTTCCTATGAGGGATGTAATATTTATGTACACTATTATTCATCATTATTCAATGGGAGTGTGTGAGCAGCTGTTTCCTCAAAATCTATTTTGCCAATTTGTGCATATCATTTGCTTAATAACCTTACAACCTTTCCTTCCTCATTCAATTTGTTTTTTACGGCCCTTTTTGTCTCTATAACATTTTCATCTTTGGGTATTGGAACACGTTCCCAATTCTAATTCCTTTTAATTTTATTTAGTTCTTATTCCATGGCCTTGACCTACTACTCGTCAATTTTAATTACATTAAATCTATTTGGTTCTACCTAAGACAACATTGAAAAGTGTACTTGTTTAGTTCCATTAATCAAGAGTCTTCTCATAGTTCCTACGACAACATTCTTATCACCTATAATAAGATATTTTGAATGTTTCTTTCGAACACATATAGAAGGATTTTTTGTATCCATTCAACTTATTTCCTATGTTCCTTCTTGAAGCAACTTGGACTACTGCTCAATGGTCCTTTCTTCATTTTGTGCAGCTTCTCTGATTTGTTTAGGCATAGGTCGATCATCATCTTCTATATTGTTGTATTTGAATTTTTCATATACTTTTACATATGGACATTCAATTTTCCTTTTTAACCCAATATTATAACATATGCAGGCCTTACTTCTAACAACATACCCTAGAAAAATTCCTTTGTCCTACCTTGTATCAAATTTTCCAATATTCTCATCATTTATTTTTATATAACACTTGCTCCAAAAAATATGGACATATTTAACAGTGGCAGGGCTTCCTTTCCATCATTCATAAGAAGTCATGTTGCTTCCTGTTTTGATTTGTGCTCTATTTAAAATGTGAATAGTAGTATGGACAACATGTGTCCAGAAAANGTGGCAGGTCTTCCTTTCCATCATTCATAAGAAGTCATGTTGCTTCCTGTTTTGATTTGTGCTCTATTTAAAATGTGAATAGTAGTATGGACAACATGTGTCCAGAAAATGTAAGAAATCTTGGAATCATTAAGTATGGTGTTGACCATTCTTGCACAGTTTTTTGTCCTTTCACCTACTTTATTTTTCTATGGTGTTCTAGCTTGTAATATCCCAAATCTTGATATTTTCTAATTCTAAGAAAATACGCTGATACAACCGGGCATGCAAACTGCCATACAAAAATCCCTATTTTATAGCAAAAATTAGGGTTAGGGTTTGTGGGATAGAATGAACACTTACCATTGATAAGCTAGCTGGACTGCTCCTAAGAGAGTATGCATGCATCAAGAGCTGAATCAAAGATGAACTGATATCTTCTGCTTCCGGTGAAACCCCAACAGCACGAACCCCAAATCAGCTAAGGGTGACGTTTTTAGTGAAGGAGGTGTCCGATGAAGCTGCTGATTTGCAAGGCCGATAGCCTTCCTGTGCCAGAGAGAATGCCTGACACATGAGAAAGTTTTGATATCTCTAGGCAGGCTAGTGAATTGTTCCAGAGGTGCAGCTACTCACACCCCCCTATGTGCCAGATCCTTCACACTTTGTGCATACCTTTCTCATTGATGGTGCGCAACCCAGTGATTTCCAGGATGTTTGCTTAGCCAAATCAAGCCTTATGTGTGTCATACCACTTACCTTACTTGATCTCATGTGCTTCGGCATCGCCTCCTTTGTTCTTGGAATCAATACTCAGAGCCTTCTTGAAGATTTTGAACATCTCATTCTTTCCTTCTTTCATACAGAGGATTCATTACCAGTGTATTCCCATGAGTCTATTGATATGCTTATATGTGATCCTTTGGATTTTTATTTAGAAGCATATTTGCAGGTCAATACACATATCATACCACCATCCATACCATCTACCATACATCTGAATAATCCTAAGGCTATACAAATCTCAAGTTCACTAGTTGATTCCTCATTGGTCTCTTATGCAGTGATATTTATCTTACATGGTTTGAAGTCTTTCCTATATTTAAGTGGCTAGTTATACCTTATCTCAGTCATATTTTGATTAATATTAAAAATGTTTGGATCTATTCTAAACACTTGTGGTTAAGATATTGTGCCCATCCATCATTCATATTTTTACATCTATAAGTTTTCCTCAGTTGCTCATAGTTTTCCTAGTCTGGCCCTATATCCTCATGGAGGCATTGAAGCCTTTGTCCTTGTTGTTCCATATGCTAATATTTCTAATATATCAGAGTTTTATCAACCTCATATCAGATTTGGAAAAGTGTTACATCAGATTGGAAGATTGACATGTGATCCACATCACAATTTTGCAACTATTCAGGGAATTGGGTGTGAAATAAATTGTCTTAATTTTTGTACTCTTTGGAAAGGAGTATACATAGATCTCTTTTCCATTTCAGATTATGTTTTCAAATCATATTTTGACAATAGAAAGAAACATTCAGATAAATGCTCCTACATCATCAGTTGATGAGATAGAAGGAGTCTCTTCTCTTCCTTCTTGCACGTTCTACACTATAGCGCATGATCTTGGAGTTCATGATTTCTTCAACAAGTCCTTCATCCAAAAGCAGTTCATTGAGCTCATTAAAGTGAAGATGAAGATATGTTGAAGACACATTTCAATTTCTGTGCCTTGTCCTATCTTGAGGGAGGATTTTCCCCATGTGGTTTTGCCTCTTTCCTCACTTTTCTGGACATAATAATTGTTAAAGGGTGACCATAGCCTTGTTGTTGGGTCCTATATGCATCCATATTTGTTGTCATATCATCATAAATTCATACTTATAGGGGGGTGTTGGAATATATTAAACCCACTCATAACTTAGGATAAAATAATTGATCATTATTTGATTTATTATTCACCCACTAGCTTAATTAGTTGGCATCCACTTGCACCTTAAAGTCAATACATGCCATCTATATCCTAGGAATGATTTATTTCTAATTCTGGGTTGATCTTGACCACCTTTTGACCATCCAAAATTAGTATACATCACTTTACAACAAATTCTACTTTATTATGCTTTTTCTTCTTTTTCTGTTTTTCTATTTTTCTATGGATAAGGTAAAGCTAGTCAAACTAGGAAACTGGGTGCTTTTGTTTCCAACCCATCCTTCATGACTTTTCCTCCATTTTCTAGGATTAGCATGTTTTTTTCATCTCCTTAACAACTCACTCATGCTTTTTCCAACTCGCGAGGTCCTTGATAGATTTGGGAAGTTCTTTAGCCACCTATGGGGGTTTGTTATATTTTGGTAAGTCAGCCTTTTTGAGCTTTATGAGTTCTCTCCATACAAATCGATTTTCCTATGAGAGATGTACTATTTATGTACACTATTATTCATCATTATTCAATGGAAGGATACACACCAATATTCATCTCTTCATTCATGTGCTTCAGTCTATTTTCTTCTCTCTATTTTTCTTGTGTATGCTTGTGAGAATTCTTAGTAGCAAGACCTATTTCATGTGCTTCTTCTTAACATCATTGCTCATAGCATTGATCTATTATTTCTACAGCAATACCTTGTAAAAGGAATATCGCAATTGAGATGACTACTCATTTGTTCTTCCAAAATGTATGGGTCCATTTCAGACTACCTACAATTATATTTGATCGTGATTTCCACTTCCTTGGTAAATTTTGGTCAGCTTTATGGGAACTTATGGACACAAAGTTGAAGTAAAGCACAACGTTTCATCCACAAACCAACAGACAAACTGAAGTGGTCAACATAAGCGTTGCACATCTTCTTCAACGGTATTGTGCCAAGCATCCTAAGATTTGGGACGAACAGTTTCATTATATTCAATATGCCTACAAGAAAGCTATACAATGTTCAACACAAAAGTCTCCATTTGAAACATGTTTTGGGTATTTTCCAAAGTCTCCCTTAGACTTTGTTTTTGGGAAGGATTCATTGGAACATGGAAAACTTGATGCAGATAAATATTTGAAGTTTATTCAGTAGATCCAGTTGATTCATAAAACAATACAGGAACAGTTGGAATCAAGTTAGGCCAAGTTTAAAGAAAGACATGGAAAGCATTGGGTGTATCATCATTTCCAAATTGGTGATCGATTATGGATTCATATCAGCAAAGACCGACTCCAAGGTGAAGGTAGAAAATTGAAACCTATAAAGTACAGAATTTTTACAATTTTGAATAAAGTTGGTAATAATGCTTTTCGATTAGAATTTCTTCCTTATCTGCAAATGTATTATGTTGTTAATGTGAAAAACTTGAAACTCTATGAGAATCCTATGATTGTGGACAAAGATGTACAGGTTCAAGTACCTTATTTTGATGAGTTTGCTCCTAAATATCTCAATCAAATTTAGGAAGATGTTATACTTGACAAGAAGGTTAGATCATCATGAAGAGGTGACATGGAATTTCTTCCTGTGGGGCTGAAAGGAATACATCTAGGAAAAGAATGGTGGATAGGGATCGGAAGAGTGAGGGATATGTACCCTAACTTATTTTCTAAATGATTTCATGCTTTGGTGGCCCAAAAGATTCCTGGTGGGAAGGTTTGATCCAGGAGGATCTCAAATTTCGGTCAAATTAGAAGTATTCAAAAAGTGAATTAAAGATTCAAGATGTGTATATCTCATCAATAGCTTTACAACAACGTTCATTTTGCTCAAAAACACCTTTGCATGTGAAAGTTATGGGGTCTTGAAATCTTGACAAAAGGTAAAGTTGATGGTTTAAAGGAAAAAAGGGGCCACGTGGATCACCCATAGGGTTCCATGTGGCATGGACATGTCAACCTTTGGATAACATGTGGCATCACCATAGGGTGCTACATGGACAGGTTTGATGTTGTGGCATCTCGGGGAGAGGCCACGTGGATATGACATGGAAGATATAGACCAAAGATAGGTTGACAAGTAAGACAATCAGGAACTGCCAAGTGGAAAACCTGTTGGCACTTGCTTGCACCATTTATCAAAATATTTGGGGTCAAGGAGGATCAAAAACCCCCAACCTCCACTTCTCCATTATCCTCCACAAGTCTTCTTAATTGTCTCCTATGTCTATTAGGTCTTAACCTTACAGGTTTCCACTTGTATACCAAATTGAATGTATAATTGTTTTGAAAAAATTTCGATCAAAAAGCTAAAATCTTGTATACCAAATTGAATGTATAATTGTTTTGAAAAAAGGTCGATAAAAGGGCTAAAATCTTGTCCCCCATATCTATATTATATTGTAACCATATGTTATATTCCTATGATGGCAACTTAAACCTACCCAAACCTTTCCACCATATCCCAAAAAAGGTCGATCAAAGGGCTAATATCCCAAAAAAGGTCGATCAAAGGGCTAAAATCTTGTCCGCCATATCCATATTATATTGTAACCATATGTTATATTCCATATGATGCCACCACAAACCTTTCCACCATATCCCTTATCACATGAAATGGGGAAAATCGAGAGGCCCACGAATTTGAACCCTAAATCTCTGCTCCCCCATATCCATGCCTTTTCCAATGGGATACATCCGCGAATTTGGATAAGTTTTGCAATATTATCTTTTTAATTTGAAAATAGGATTTGAGCCCGAAAAAGGGTGCGCCACCATTTTCCTAAAAACGTTATAAAAACCCAATTTCAAGCTCGATTTAGACAGTGTTTGACGCCCATGTTTTGAACGAATCTTGAGGAAGGTACAGGAATTTATGTGGATCCCTAGGTGGGAATTACAGTCCATATAGTCCGTATAGGCAGGGAAAAACTGGTTCTCGATTTAGAGGAGGCCTTGGGAAAAATCTGGTCGAATTTATACTTATAAAAGTGAAATGAATTAGAAATTGGACTTTTTGAATCTATATTAACACAATTTGTACCTAATTTTTGCACTTTAGAAAGGTTGTTTTTGGGCTTTAGAAAGTGTGTTTTTAGAATTTTTTTAGTATAGATTCTATGTAATATATCCAAATTTAATGAAATGGGCATTGCTAGTTTTGACTATAGAAATAGACCATAGTATAGATTAAACATAGGAAACTATGTATGATGCGATACTAATTAGGCCATGTTTATTTTTATAACTCAATATTATATGAAAACACCATAATAACATGGACTAGTTTTTTCAAGGGAACATGAACAATTCTCTACAACAGTAAAAGCCACTATGGCAATCAGTAAAGAAAAAACCCTAATAACAACTTCTAGCATGGTATTCGTGTAACTATGGTTTTTTCGTAAGTTGATTATATCAAAAAGTATAAACCTATCTAATATCTATAAAATGACCAAAAGACAAAAACATTTAGAAAACCCATTACATTAAAAATAAATTACTATTTATAAATATTAATTTAATTGAAAAAAATCCAAAACTAAACCATAACCAAAATCTATGGAATTCAATAAATAAAAAATAATGATGTCTATATATACATTGCCACGACATGAACATAATATATTAATCTTTTTAGATTAAGACATCAATTATCTAATTGTAGTTTTCCAATTGTTTTCCTTTTGCAATTGCAAAAAGAGAAGAAGTGCCTAAACATCTCATCACCAAAAATTCTCATGGATATGATATCATACAAAACTTAAATCATAGTTGTATCATGTCTATATTTATAACAGGTGACGGAACATGACATAAATATTTAAGGGCAAAATTATAAATCGTTCTTTAACAAATATTCGGCGGGGGATTATATCAACCAAAGAAGTTATATCATTAATAGAAGAAGAAAACAATATTACAACTCTATAGGATCCGATGAAAACTTTGATGTTATAACCAGAATAACATTGTTTTGGATAGCATTTGATTAAAACAAGGAAAAGGTGTATTTCCACATTGTTCCTTTAACCTTTCAGGTACAAGTGTATCACTTGACCATAGCTTCCCAAATAAATATTTAATAGAAGAGATTCATGGAAACCCCAAAAAACCAACTACTACGTAAGGGATACAAAGTTAAAAACAATAACCACATATTGATAATATTTTGTCATAAGCATAAACAATTTCCAAAGTTTGATAGATGACCCTTTTCATGCTAGATTCGGTTACCACACTTGGAATTGTTCAAGCAAGTTTAACTTTCCAACTTAGCTTTAAAAATTCTATGTTGATAACTTTGAAAGAAACCAACAACAATATTTCCTTTCAAAATTGAATTATGAACTGAAACAACTACTTCAAGAAAGCTAATTCCACTGCCTAAAGCCAAAAAAAAAAAAAAAAAAANAGACATCACTCATATCCTCTTAAAAAGAATTGTAATTTCTTATAGGAAAAAGTGGAAATTGCATACACCATTAGACAACTAATTACGTTTATTTATATTATAAAAGCAGAACCTATTTTTAAGAAAAGCTCAAAGTATTACTCCCAATAAAGCATTATAGTGGACAAAACCTCCATTGCGACCCTTTTAAGCAATTACCATTTTTTTTTATCTATGGTATTTTTCTATGCCAAACACTATCAAGGGTCAACATTTTCCATTTCAATTCCATGTAATCCATGTTTTGTTTTACACTAGTTGATATAACCTAACTGCGCTAAGAAAAAAACATACGGAAAAGAAGGAAGGTGTAATGCTCAAGGGAAAACAACGAAGGACATGTAGAAAAAATAATAATTTAAAACAACCAAATCAAAGACGGATCTTTTTTAACAATGGCATACATAGAATTAGCGCATAAAATATCACAATTAAAATAAACAAATTTGGACACTCCTAAGCCCAATCCATGACATAGTCATGTCCAAATGCATATTAAAATCAATCAAGGATCTATTTCGGTCATCATAGTAGATCTATTTTTCTATTAGGTTAAGAAAACAAGTTGTTGGATTTATCTTATTATTAAGAGGAGGAGGGATAATAAGTAATTGCACACATATGTATATTATTTATTTTTGGCAGATTTTTATCAATTAAAAGCTTTTCAACAACTATACTAACATATACAATAGCACACAAATATCTAAGAATAATTGTATATTTGTAAATATATATGTATGGTTACATCAGTGAGAGATTGCAATTTCCAAACATGAGCATCCAGTCATTTCAAGTGTTGACCTGATCCTCAAGTAAAATCTGTGGGTTGTTAGACTCGACCTGCAATAGCTTCAATCTGCACGAGCACCAACTCATGAACTTTTGGAACCAACCTAAAAAAATATCTATTTGACTGAGCAAACTATGGCATGTGGAAATCGAGATCTGACTTGTGGATAATTGTGCTCTCTGGTTGTGGAAGAACCAACTTTCAAATTATATTCTCTAGCACCAACTGGAAGGAGGCTATGAACCCCTTGGTTTTATCTTCTCCGACAAAAATGATGCCACAAAATCCCAATTATATTTACTAGCTGCAACTCAAAAGAGGCTTCAACCCCATTGGTTTTATCTACACTAACATAAAGAATGCTACAACACTTTGATTTTATTTTCTAGCACGAACTGGAAGGAGATTGTGATCCCTTGCTCATTTCCTTGTCCAACCTCCTTGATAGGAAATAAGAGTATTAAATAACTACAAATACAAAAAATACCAAATCCTTGTGAATGTATTCACAATACACAACTATTGTAACTTCTTATATCATCATCTAAATATCTATGTCTGTACAGTTAATTTCCAAAACCACGATCTGTGTTAATCACTGTGATTTGTGGATTTTCTACAAGTTTGTGATCTGCGTCTGAATACTGAACAGAGTTCCCATCTTAGTAACATATGTTTTATGTGGTATGCATCTTTTACTAAGAAATAACATCACACATCCAAAATACATGTATTCTTTATCTAGCGCACTTATTTGTTCCTTGTCAGTAACGGATTTCTACACTTCGGCTCCATTATAAAAATACACTTACTATGAACAACTATCCATTGATACCCCAAAGAATTATGAATCTTCTTCAACCATAAGTATGTCAGGTCTTCATTCTTCACAAGCTTACTTCACCACATCCATATCTTGTTTATTTATAGTCTTCTATGTTCAAGAGATGTGTCCACTTGGTGAAGTTCCTTAACCTTGGATATTGCCCCACTTATTTTCATTTTTAGCAAGTTAGGATATGCATCACCATGACAGTTATCACAATTAATCTTTGTGTGATATATGATGCACATATACCAATTACATCCTTGTGGGACTTTTGCACATAGATTCATAACCCATATTTTTCTTCACAATTCTTTGTACCACATACCATTTTCTTTGTGGGACTATTATGCACAAGTTTATGTTTCATGTTCTTCATTCACAAGTCTCACAAATGGTATTTGTGCATATCTTCCATTTTTTATTTTCTTCTTTATGTATTATTATATGTACACTTGCGACCAATGTCATGGTAGGATCTTTCCTCTTATGCGACTTCCACATTCTTCCATATGTATTTCTTCAAGTTGAATGTGAGTTAGGAATTATTCAACTTCTTCATATTTTTGTTCATCATTCCCCTTGATACTCACTTCGATGTCTTCGAATTCTGTTAAATTCTTTTGACATATGATCCTTGACATTTGATCCTTTGACATATGATTGTTTGATATTTTATCCTTTGACATCAATGACAATACATGTTCAATAATATCCCCCCTTTTCATTGATGTCAACACCGCTTTGAATGATAACGACTGTTACAAACTCCCCCTCAAGAGGAGCTTTAGTTATGTGCGTCAAAGGCTTCTTCTATGATCATGCTCTTGTGTATTTTGTGCATATTTATCTTCCATCTTCTTTCATTTTCACATTCTTCCTTTCCATCATTTCTACCCCTTTCATTGGGTTTCTCTTTCTCTCTCTCCCCCTTTGATGTCAATGGAAAAGGGATTCTCTTCTTTGTTGAAGCCTCCTCGACTTCCGCTCATTTATTTCTATTTGATTTTTTATTGGTGTGCTAGGTCGCATATAACCTATTTGTGCATCAAAAGCATGAAGCTAACTTATTTTTCCTCATTTTGTGAGGCACATATTCTTCCTAGTTTCCCTCTTAGATACTCAAAAGTTTTTCTAGGAAGTGGTTCTGTAAATATATCTAAAACTTGTTCCTTTGTATATACATATTCTAACTTGACTGCATATTCAACAACTTGTTCCCTTACAAAATGATATTGAATAGGACGTGTTTGGTTTTTGAGTGCATTACCGGATTCTTTGAGATATTGATCGCACTTGTATTGTCATAGAAAACTGATATGGGACGGTCATATTCTAATTGGACATATTTTAGTGTTTTCCTCATCCAGAACACTTGTGCACAGCATGTTCTTGTGGCAATGCACTTTGCTTCTACAGTTGACATGGATAATAAGGATCATTTCTTACTTAGCCAGGAAAATGACCATTTTCCTATGAAGAAGGAGGCTTCACTTCTTCTCTTCCTCTCGCCAATTCTTAAATTTTCCTAATGTGCATCTATGTATTCTTCTCATGTCAGTTCACTACTATGTGGATACCATTATCCAAGATCCAAAGTTCCTTTCAGATATATGAAAATTATCTTTACTTCTTGAACATACATTCCTTTTGCAGAAGCTTGAAATCTTACGACTAGACCTATAGCTTTCATTATACCGGGTCTTGAGGTTGTCACATATAGCACACTTCCAATCATTGACCTATAGAGTTTTTTATCTACCTCATTTTCTTCATCATCCTTAGTTTGCATCCAGTAATCGTGGGATTACACACTAGTTTACACTCCATATTGAATATTTTCAGCATTTCCTTTATATACCTAGTTTGAGAGATGAATATACCATATTTTAGTTGAGATATTTGCAATCCCTAGAAGAAAGACAATTCTCCTAGAAAGTACATTTCAAATTATTTTTGCATGTTCACAACAAAATTTTGAGTAAGGATGTCATCACTACTTCCAAAAAAGTTGTCACCTACATATACCTTGATCATAATTGTGTCTTCACCTTCGACTTTTATATACAAATTGTTGCTAACATGACCCTTTTTCTATCCTTGTTGTCGCGACTATTTATCTAACCTTAAATACAAGGCTCTTGGTGTTTGTTTCAACCCATATAATTCCTTTTTCAACCTGCAAACATGGTTCTTATTGTTTGAGAGAGAGAACCCTTCACGTTATTCTATGTACACTTCTTTTTCTAATTCTCCATTCAAGAAGGATTATTTGACATCCATTTGGTACACTATGATAATCTTGGAGTAGGTATAGGCTAAAAACATTATAATTGCTTCCATTCGAGCTACTGAAGAGAATGTTTCCTCAAAATCTATTCCACCAATTTGTGCATATCATTTGCTTAATAACCTTACCTTGTTCCTTACAACCTTAGGCTTCCTCATTCAATTTGTTTTTGACAGCCCTTTTTGTCTTTGTAACATTTTCATCTTTGGGTATTGGAACACGTTCCCAAGTCTAATTCTTATTAATTTGATTTATTTCTTCTTCCATGGCCTTGACCTACTACTCGTCAATTTTATTTACATAAATATATTTGGTTCTATCTAAGACAACATTGAAAAGTGTACTTGTTTAGTGCCATTAATCAAGAGTCTTCTCAGAGTTCCTACGACAACATTCTTATCACCTATAATTAGATATTCTGAATGATTCTTTCGAACACATATAAAAGGATTTTTTATATCCATTCAACTTATTTCCTATGTTCCTTCTTGAAGCAAATTGCATTGCTACTCAATGGTCATTTCTTCATTTTGTGTAGCTTCTCTGATTTGTTCAGGCATAGGTCGATCATCATCTTCTATATTGTTGTATTTGAATTCTTCATATACTTTTACATATGGACATTCAATTTTCCTTTTTAACCTAATATTATAACATATGCAGGCCTTACTTCTAACAACATACCCTAGAAAAATTTCTTTGTCAGAGCTTGTATCAAATTTTCCAATATTCTCATGATTTCTTTTTATATAACACTTGCTTCAAAAAATATGGACATGTTTAAAAGTGGTAGGTCTTCCTTCCATAGTTCATAAGAAGTCATGTTGCTTCCTGTTTTGATTTGTGCTCTATTTAAAATGTGAATAGTAGTATGGACAACATGTGTCCAGAAAATGTAAGAAATCTTGGAATCATTAAGCATGGTTTTGACCATTCTTGCACAGTTTTTTGTCCTTTCACCTACTTTATTTTTCTATGGTGTTCTAGCTGTTGAGAATCGTCTCTTGATTCTATGTTTTTCGTAGTAGTCTTCAAACTCATTGGATGTGTATTCTCCACTATTTTCTTATATCAGGAATTTGTTTATGTTTTTTTATTTCATTTTCAGCAAATCCCTTTCGAACTTTAAATCATTTAAAGAAAACCCATGTCATTCAAGTGAAATCATCTATGAAGAGTGCAAAATAGAATTCACCTTTTGACCATTTGGTTCTGGTAGGTCCAGATAGATTTGTCTGGACCAACTCCGGTGATCTTGATGTAATGTTTTCCTTTGTCTTAAAACTTACTCTTTTTTTCCATGTTGACAGGGTTTACAGACTGATTGTAAGGGATTTGTGATTCTTGGGATGTCCCTCACAACATGTACGTTGCTAATCTTGACAATATTGTTGAAGTTTATACGTCCCATTCACTCAAGTCAAAGCCATCTTTCATATACTTGTCCTATGCAACATTTTTTTTCCTTTTCAACAGTATATAAGCATTGTTTGAATTTCTGATTGTGGTTTCCACTAAGCTTCCTGTGTCTCTATATTTTATTTTGCATTTCTCTAAATCAAAGGTGAGAGTATGTATTTGGTCGCACATTTGAATCACACTGAGAATATTGTGCTTCATATTCTCAACTAACAAAACATTGTCTTCTTTAGTTCCTTGGTTTCCAATAATGACCATGCCCTTACCTATGATCTTGGTTGATCTGTTGTCTCGAAAGTGTAGATTTCTTCCTTTTTCTTCTTTGAAATTTAAGAAATTTACTTTATAGCTTGTCATATGTTTTGAACACCCACTGTCAATATACCATTGAATTTTCTTACTCTCCACATGTGGTGCCATCCTGCATCCTTCATGACTTCGTTGATTGAGTTTTTTGTGCAATACTTTTCTTGAGTTATGCCCACTTCTATTCGACTTGAGTAGTGAAGATTTATTTTCACAATCTTTTCAGTAGCAACAATAACAAACATAGCAGTGCATAAATATCTGAGAATAATTATATATCTATAAAGATATATGTATGATTACATCAGTGGGAGATTAGAATTTCCAAACATGAGTACCCACTCATTTTAGGTGTTGAACTGATCCTCAAGTAAAATCTATGGGTCAATGGCACCAACCTGCAACAACTTCAATATGTGTGAGAACATAATCACAAAATTTAGGCACCACCTGAAGAAATATATTATGACTATGCAAACTATTACTTGTGGCAATCCGCAGGGTATTCACTTATTGTAAGCATGTCATAGTGCCTTCATTCATGGGATATTAAAGAATACCCCTAATTTCACTAGATATTGATAAATAGTTGCTAAAATCATTTTGTTGAGCTCCCCTCCCATTACATATTTCGAATTAAAAAATCCCTATTTTTTCTAGATACCCATTTTTATACCCCCAATACCTAAATCCCTCATACCCTACTCCCTTCCCCTAATGCCTACAATATATTGACCTTATTTTTCACAGTTTAAAACCCCCCTTTATCAATGAACGTGATAAGATATTGGTTAACAAGGTGAATCCCCCATGTGGCAATCAAGATTTGACCTATGGATAACTACGCTTCGATTATGGAAGAACCAACTTTCGAATTATATTCTTCAGCACCGACTGGAAGGTAGCCATGAACCCATGGTTTTTATCTGCTCCAACAGAAAGTATGGTACGGCACTCGATTTATATTTACCAGCTGCAACTAGAAGAAATCTCCAAACCCCTTGGTTTTATCTGCACCAACAAAAAGGATGCTACAAAACCTTGATTTTATTTTCCAGAACCAACTAGAAGGAGGATACGACCTCCTTCTCCTTCCCCATCCAACCCCCCTTATATAAAATAAGAGTGTATTGAAAAACTATAAATACAAAAAAATACCTCATCCTTGTCAATGTAGATTCACAATCGAAAAATCTTGTAACCTCTTTGATCTTTGTTTGTACAGTCAGTTTCCAAAACCACAGTGTGCGATAATCACTATGATTTGTGTATTTTATGTAAGTTTGTGATATGTGCCTGAATACTGAACAAAGTTCCCAGTTCAGTCACATATTTGTTCTGTGGTCTGTGTCTTTTACCGAGAAAGAACATCACACATCCAAAATACAGGTATTCTTTATCTAGCACACTTATTTGATGTTTTTCACTAACTAATTTGAGCACTTCGGCTCCGCTACAAAAATATACTTACCACGACCAACGATCCATTGATACCCCAAAGAATTATGAAGCTTGTCCAACCAGATCATCTCAGATCTTCATTCTTCACAAGCTTACTTCACCACATCCATCTCTTGTTTATTTATAGTCTTCTTGGCTCAAGAGATGTGTCCACTTGGTAAATTTTGTTAACCTTGTATATCGCCTCACTTGTTTTCGTTTTCATTAAGTTAGGATCTGCGTCGACATGACATATATCAATTTCCTTGTCGTACTTTTGCACATAGATTCATAGCCCATATTTTTCTTCACAAGTCTTGGTACCACATACCATTTTCTTTGTGGGACAATTATACACAAGTTTATGTTTCATGTTCTTCATTCATAAGTCTCACAAATGGTATTTGCACATATCTTCGATTTTCAATGTTCCTTACGTATTATTATGTCCACACTTGAAACCAATGTCATGGTGGAACCTTTTCTCTCATGTGACTTCCACATTCTTCCATATGTATTTCTTGAAGCTGGCGGTGTGTGGGGAAGTCTTCAACTTCTTCTAATATTTTTTCAACAATCCCCTTGATACTCACTTCAATGTCTATGACCTCTGTTCAATGCTTTCGATATATGATCCTTGACGATCCTTTGACATCTAATCTTTTCATATTTGATCCTATGACATCAATGGAAATACATGTTTAACACATGTTTCTTCAGCTAAATCATAAATTCTTAATTAACAAAGAAGAAAGTATTTTTATTTTAGTTTTCTAATTATCTTCTATTCAGTTTAAGGAAAAAGATTGTTGTATGTAATAATGTTTGTCAAATGTGAAAAAACTTGATCTATATTATCCTTGATAAATTTATAGAGTAGGACATGTAATAGATTCATAGGAAGCAGGGGTGATTTGCACACAATTCAAAGTTGAGCATAGGAGTTCAATTCTGGATTCTACAGAAAAGTTCTTATTCTATCATAAAATGTCATTACAAAGCAATGTCATTTATTCCTAGTCTTGAATGGCTTCCATCTTATATTCACAGAAACATATCTACGTACCAAGATGCAAAGCATAGAAGGGTATATGCAATTCCTTCCATGACCTCTTCCTCGAGGTACACAAGTCAGAAATGAAGTCGGAATACGCAGAAGGAGATAAATTTCGACTATACTTGATCAACATGAAATCACTGAAACAAAGATTGGTCATTGAGTATAAGCAGTAACTCTCCTGAATGACATTATTTTTTATCAATACCTTGCCAATGTTAATTCTCCACAACTCATTCCAAATGTTGAAGTCACGGAACTAAACTTAACAATGAGAAATCGGTCTACATCAATCTTTAATTGCACATCCTTCCGAGGACTGTGATCACATCCTAGGTAAAATCATGCAACCACACAGAACACACATCTATCAAAATGGATTTTTTTTGCGTGTTTATTTCTACAAAGGTAAAGTCCATACAACGCAAGGAAACGTCCCTTCATAGAACAACATTAATGCTAGAAAGAACAATGTATAGACAAATGAATTCCTGGAAACATCTCCCACAAGCTACTAAAACTTTCCCTATATTGTAAAGTGAATCTTCAACAATGATTTAACACACAGAAATATGTTTGCAAACATTCATACATATCTACTTACAAACAAGTTAGACATTCTCATATCCTGACCATGAACACCAAAGGAACATTGTTTCTTGCAGGAAAGGAAGTCTACATGCCCTATACAGTAGATCGTTGTCTAAGTGAAACATCTAGACACAAGATCATTGTGCTTCATAGTGTAATATTCAACTTCAAATTGAATCATGAACATTGATTGGAGTCCTTGCATTCTTCTAAAATGACAAAACAACCTTCTTGTTGTTTGTGGTCATAGGCTTCTCAAACTCGACAACCATAATCTCTATTGCCTCAACGCTATTGTTTTTTCTACCATCCAAGAGCTTCATAGGAATCTATACGGAGAGAGTTATTGATTCTATTGATCCATCTAAAATTCTATGTTCTAGAAATGCAACAGAAATCATGAAACTATCACTTCACTACTAAAAACAAATATTACACGGAGGAAACATGCTACAAATTCCAATCCCATTTAAGTTCTATCAGTGAAAATGTAATTTCCTTATTAAACGAGAGATTGCACAGAATGTTGCTACCATGCTTCTTGACAATGCAGCGATGGGATATTTCTACGCTGAAGTTACGTCAAGGCCTGATAAAATCAATGGAAAGAGAGGATGCATCTGAGGCAAGGAATGATAGGCAGGTCAAACTTGAGACATCTGGTTAGGTGGATGCTAGATTCACAAACCCCCACCCACAATGTAATATATACAGAAAAAGGAGAACCAAAAGAACCCCTGACAACATTTCAAGTAAGTAAAGAGAGAAAAAATCGATTGCATCTATTTTACGTAGACTTGTGTAAAACACATGTGACACCGACACAAGAATTCAAAGACCTTAGCTGTTAACAATGTGAAGAAAGGCATAGTGAATTCGACATATATAAACTATAGAATTCTTTGTGTATATTCCTTACCAAGCAGATATATAGTTCTTAGATTTGAAGTAAGCTTATTCGAATTCTGTGTATATTCCTTACCAAGCAGATATATAGTTCTTAGATTTGAAGTAAGCTTTTTAAATAATAGCAGACTGTCTTTGAACCCTAGGGGAGTCATGAATGTAGGACACTGGGAATTAGTTTTGCTTGAGCCATGACCATTAACTTGAAATAGAGTCAAAGGGAAACTTGTAAAATCATATCATGTTTACGTTTGAGTAAGTCATGAATGTGGGGCCATGGGAATTACATTTGCTCGGACAATGACCATTAACTTGCAATATAATCAAAGGAAACTTGTAAAACCATGCCATGTTACATTTCTTATCATATGTGCCATAAGCAGGTTGTGAGTATAATTATTGACTTATTTAAGTTTACAAGGAATCCTTGAAAGATTAAGCTGGCAAGGCAGCAATTGGTTTTCGTTTTTTCTATAATAACGACACAATGGATACCTAAATGTTCGACAGGGACGCGGGGGGTTTGCGTGTGCGAGTGGTGTTATCATTTAACAAAGAAATCCAGACTTGAGAAACGCTGGGGCTTTGCGTATCTGAATGGTGGTGCCAATATTTTATCATCGTCTTTTGTGCTTTCCTTTAACGATTCTCTGAAGTATATATTATAAAACCCGACCTTCACGGCATTGAAGGTGCGCAGCAGGAACAAACGAAAGTCGTTTCGTTAATCTAAGGGTGTTTGCGGCCTATTAGAACCTGCACCTTCCAATTTCACCAGCTTAGCTTTGAACGATTATTGAAAGTATATATTCTCTGCAATATATTCTTTGTAATATGGTAGGCGCGATGGAGCTTTTCTCCTCGATGGTGTTATGCATTCCTTCAAGCAGGAACATACCGTTAATGGTTGAGCACCTCTGGATTTTAGCTCGCAGAATCTACTTGTTTTTTCAGAGGAGGATTGGTAGTTCACAAATGCGCGGTGCAGTTTTCATCGCTGGTACCCCTTCACCATATGACACTTATCATGAAAACCTTCACAGTTCTGCTATTCTATGGAATAATCATATGGCCATCTATGGTAGCTATATGTAATAGACTGCTCAATGAGTTTCTCATGTGGAAGATTATATGTATCGCCTGTTCATACATCTATAAAAAATGATGAGTGAAGTTGGCAGTAAGCTGTGACGGTATATATGTATGGAAATTTGATCCAAAATCCTCTACGGATCTTGCTATTGTAAATACAACGGATTGTTTTTCTCTTCTGTACTTTTTTTTCCTTTTGACTACTTTGACACTTCGACACTTCGATCGTTAACCTCGCCTGTGAATTTTTTTTATCAATCATCAGATTAATAACTACAGTTCATATTTGAATCCTCTATCTGCAAGGCATCTTGCAGACCGGTAAATTTTATGGTCATAATTAATTTTTGGTGACAGGAATTGTGATCTACAACAGCCTTTTTCAATCACAGTAATAAATTTTATGGTGATGTCTTCATTTTTGGTTACATCCATAGAGTCAACTTGAGTCACTGTGTAGTACGACTTTTCGAGTTACTGTGCAGTAAGAAGCTCTACCTTTTACTTAGATGGGGTAACTTCGATTAAAACACCTTGCAAAGGATTTTTGCTGCCATAGGGTTTTATTGTTCGACAAACTCAATTTTCACTTTTGGTCGAAACACATTCTACTCACTTTTAACCCGATACACTTTCAATTTTCACTTTTGGTCGACACATAATTTACTCACTTGTAACCGGATACACTTTTACCTCCACATACACTCACTTGAGCTCCATAGACTTTTACTCCAAAACATTTTTTGTTGGGGCCAATTCCCACTTCTATGGGACCATTTTTAAGGAACTTTTTAAAAGGAGATTTCTTTGTCTATTAACTTATAATATGAAAAACACTTTTCATCAACTTCTAACTTGGGATAAACCTTGATAGATCTATATTGCCACTAGTTCACAATATCCTATAACCAAAATAAGACTTGTGTTGAGCACTCTGCCATTAAAAATCAAACTTGCACATGGTGATAGATTTGTGGATTCTTTGTGTCTTTCACAAACAGTAAATGTAAACAACATGTAATCTTAGAGAAGATGTTCTCAAGAAATAAGACTTGCATTCAACCATAAATATGGGATACATGTAATCTTAGAGAGGATGATCTCAAGAAATAAGACTTGCATTCAAGCATAAACTTTGGGTTTATATTATCGAGACATAACAAAAGAAGTACAACCACAATTACATACATGGAAATTTACTTGGATGTTTCATTTTTTAGAGAGTTTGGGCTCTCAACACATTCCAGAACATGAGCTTGAGCTCTGGAACTTCTCAGAGTTCTTCTTCTTCTCCTTTACTTCTTACCGTTGTTCTTCTCTCTCTCCACTTCTCCGCTTACATGCTCTCTCTCTCTCTCTATGTGTGTGTGTGTGTGTGTCTGTGTGTGATTCATTCTTCTTCTACATATACAAAGACTAAAATTCTGTTTCTCTTGGAAGCTATCGACTAACATTAAAGACTATAAATAATTTCTACCTAGAAAATTAACTTCAAAAATACGATTCGGCTTCTTAAATATGGTGAGGCGTGAACTCCTCAACCCGATAGAGAGAGTGGAAAAATGTACTCCTACGGACTTTGACTGAGTCGGCTGTGATGTAGATATGCAAGTAATTAATATCTCCAACACTCCCCCTTAATTATGACCAAATGGGGATCAATAAAAAAAATTTACAAAATGTTTCAGAGCTGGAGCTTGCTCTGTGCATGACAAAATTCACTGAACATAACTTGTCATTCTTGAATAACTTCACAGATACGAGAACATATCTCTTGTCAATGGTTGTAAAGATGTTTGCTAGCTGATCTCTAGACCTACAAAATTGTAGACAAATCTCTTTGTTGTTCACCAATTCTCTTATGAAATGATACCTTGTGTCGATGTGCTTAGTTCTCTTGTTGAACACGTGATTCTTTGACAATACAATGGCCAAGCTATTTTCGCAGTAAATGTTTGTTGGTTTTTGTTGGTTCTGCGATAGGCCTCTTAATATTCTTTGCATCTAAACAGCTTGACATGCAACACTTGTAGCTACAACATACCTTTCTTTTGTTGAGGATAGAGTTACAATGGTTTGTTTCTTCGAATCCCATGACACAACACATGTACCAAAATTAAATGTGTACCCATATCTGCTTTTTCTATCATATGTATTTCCTCCATTGTCATTGTCAATGTATCCGATGAATTTTAAAAAAATTGAGGTTATATACATAATGCCAAGAGCCTTTGTGCCACTTACATACCTCAGAATTCTCTTACATTCTTATCAATGAGAGTCTTTTGGTGACTCCATGAATCTTGAGATCATTCTTTCTCCATACATGATGTCTATTCTTGTCGTAGTTAAATACATAAGGTTGTTAACCAACCTTTTAAATATTATACGATCTACAATTGATCCATCATCATCCTTGCTCAATTTTAAACATGTTATTACTAGTGTTGGGGATACCTTGCAATTAGACATATTGAATCTTTTCAAAACTGTACTGGCATACTTGGACTGTGATATAAATATACCACTTTAAGTCTGATGGAATTCAATGCCCAAAAATTTAACTTCATAAGTCCCAAATTAGTCATTTCAAATTCACTTTCCATGACTATTCTAAAATCCTTTATGCCAAAATCACCAATAAATATTAAATCAACTACATACAGGTAGACAATTAACATGTTACCTTGCTCATTAACGTTGGTGTACAACGTCGGTTCGATTTCACTTCTGTGAAATCCATTTTGGGTGAGGTAGGAATCAATGCCAATGTACCAAGATCTATGAGCTTTCTTCAAACCAAAGAGTGTCTTTTTCAGCATGTATACTTTGTGCTCTTGTCCTAGAACTTCATAGTCTTGTGGTTCTTCCACATACCCTTCCTCCTCCAGATAGCCATTTAAAAATGTCGATTTAGCATCCATTTGATAAACATGTCATTTGTTTTGTGCAGTAATGACCAAAATTGTTCTAACTATGTCCATGCGTGTGAGAGGTGCAAAGGTTTCATTAAAGTCTATCTCGAGATGTTGTGTGAACCGTCTTGCGACCATTCTTGCCTTGTTCTTCTGCAAGTTCCCATCTTCATATTGCTTGGTCTTGTAAATCCATTTGACACTAATCACATCGTTATCTTTCGGTACATTTACCAACTCCCATGTTTGGTTCTTCTCAATGCATTCTATTTCTTCATCCATGGCTTGTGCCCATACTTCTTCTTCGATAGCTTCCTCAAATGTTAGAGGATCATCTATTTGAGAAAATAATGCAAAATGAGAGAATGAATTTGGTGTACAAATTTCATATATCTCATCCATACTTCTTTTCTTTATTGGCTTTGTCGATGTCGACCTCGACAAACTGCTTAATGGAGTTTGATGTCATCTTGGTGTGCTTGTCAATGTAACTTGAGTTGCGACTTGTGTCGACGTTCCTTGTACTGAAACATGTCACAGTGTATTGGGAGTCAACGGTGCTAGGAAATTTTGGATTACATGTGGTGTTTGAACCACTTCCTCTATCATGTCATCATGCTTGACAGTCGACACAATATTATAATTCTTCCTTATGGTTCCATCCCATGATTCTGTAACACACCCAAAATTTGATCATAATTTTTTTTACATGTGTTAGTTTTCTATTTACTTAGTAGAATTCTATGTTTATATTCTTGCTATCTCTAATGTCCATTGTTCCTTTTCTTATGACAGGGTTGTTGACCTTTAAGAATACTAGTTCCTTCTGGAATTTTCAGCCATACACCTTCAGGTGATCTACTTTGATTTACTTGTTTATGCATTTTAGTATCTTACAATAAGGGTTAACCTTGACATAGTTATATTATTGCAAGATAAGACCTACCTCTAAGCATGAAAGGATTAGGGTTTGTAAAGTCTGGTTTTTCCCACGGTTATCTTTTACCATGAATAAAAAGAGGGTTTTGACACCATCTATATAGGCATGGAACTACATGGTTTTTCCCTTACAGTCTCTCTTGCACATATTACAAGTTGATTTGAATGCATCTCTTTATATCTCTTATGTGCTTGAATGGTCACTATATTTATCATGGTTTGCGATTGCATTATTCCTCATAGGATTAAGGTTTTGTTCTTATGAATAATTTAAGAGCTTGGTATGGTTTTAGAAGATATTTTACTCTATCCTTAGCTCTCATTTGGTTATGTATGCAGTTAGAGGCAAGGTGGAGGCCGAGCTCTGTTCTACGTAGCTCATGGTCTGGTTTACAGAGCTTGAAGTAAAGGCTTGCAATGTTCTTACTATGTTAATGGAAATGATTTGAGGGTTATGTTGTTAGTGGGTTTCTCTTATGCGAACCAGATCTTCAACGAGCCTGTTCAAGTTTCCAACCGTGCCACTAGCCTGTTTCAACAGGTAAGCGAGTCTAAGATTGAAATTCGTTTCATTCTTTTGTCTTACTGTGCTATAAAACGATGCTGAGGGTTTTAAGGTTTGGAATGCAGGTTATGGAGTGATAAGGGAGCTCAGAGGAGAATTCCCTTGGCTTTTGCTGTCAACACGCCATAGGTAAGAAATCTCTGCAAGTTACTTATGTTTTAAATCTTCTTTTAAAATATGAATTGGGTACTCAAAGGATTCATGGTTCAAACACATGTTTTTGGTGCTAGAGAGGAAGCAATAGGGTCTCTTCCTCCCAGGAATGCATTTTTGAATGTCCAAGTAAGTGTTACCATCTTTGTTTGAAGAAGCTCCTTACTATATTTAACATTTTCTCTACTGTATGCTAAAAACCCTTCAATCTTGGTTGCAGGTAAACTGGGCGACTTCATGGGGCTGCAACAATAGATAAGTGGTCACTTTCCATCTATTTAAGTGGACCATTAGAATGAACTCGAAACCCCCCTCTCAAGACTTATGATGGTTTAAAGCCCTTTTTTGTGGCACTATAATAAAATGATATAGTCTTTTGTTTTTTTTTATAAATAAAATAAATATAGTGGAAGCCATTTGATAATGGACTTATAACCACTCGATAATAATGTAATATTTTTGCATTATAATAGTTTGGAAGCCGACCTCAGCGGGGTCTTTAGCCAGTACAGTGTGAAATTTTATGTATTGTTTACTAAACTGTAATAACCCACGGCTTCCATCATAGATAGTCTTACGGCCATGGAGGAAAGCGTTTCCATTGATCTATTCATACTATATATATTTATGAACTCTTATTGTTCAATGTGTTGATACTTAAGGAGAGTAGTACAACCATCATGTATTCTTTTTATTGGAAATAATAAGGGTCGTTACCACCCTTGCAGTTCTGTAGGCAGTTGTTTATTTTTCTTCTTATTTGTTTAAAATTTAACTTACAGGGCTTGACCCTTCCCTAGCATGATAATAGATGCGAAATATACAGATTGGTATTTTGATCATCATCTTTGTTACTCGAACCTGTGAGTGGCTGTAAATGAAAGGATTTTTTATCCATGAATTTTGATCCGATGTGGTTATAGGAATTTCTCTGGAAACCTCGGTAGGAGGAATATCTTCTTTAAACTAGGAATACAAAGCTCTGTCTCTCTGTTGATTGTATTAATTTCAACTGTAAGTTATTCTTTTAAAAGTTATAGTTAGAATATTTAAAAGTCTATTTGGCAATCACGAAATGGTCTCGGAACTACGCAATTTCCTCTGCCGTAATGAGTAAATGTGAGGGTTTTGTGTATCAACTAGATTCAGATAGATTTTATGTTAATGAATTGTAACATCGATCCAATAATTAAAGTATACTTTTGAAAGGGATTTGATCCCACGACTTGTATGTAGTCTGATATGATTGATGGTTTTAATAAACGTGACTCTTTAGATATACTGTAGAGTATGAAATCTTCTTACAAATAAAACTAAGGATATTCGATCCATGAGCCTATTATTTGCAAAGCTATAATGTTAAGGGAATAATGGTATTCTAAGACACACGTAGATAAACTGATCTGTTTGTAAATATGATTTGTTATGAGGTTATTTAGATCATGGTTTGAATATGAATCTATGCAATGTTACTATATTTTTTATTATGTAAATATTTACTATATTTCTTCCATGTTTTTTTGTATACAGACCTTCAAACTTAGATAAATCCGTATCTCATAATACTACGATTATTATTTTAAAGAGATTCACGTCTAAATTTTCAGCTATAAGCTACAAATATATATACTAATTTTAATCTAACATTAGATGTTTAGATAAACGTTGCATAAATTGGATTCATGTGCTGACCAGAAGTATGCAGAAATATTATTATAACCAGACATCATAAACTAGTCACTAATTTAACTTTAAAATACAGAGTAAGATGATATCTAGAAAAATGATGCATACAGGGAATAAACAGTCAAATATAGCTACTTCTGTGCGTACTAAAGCTAAATGAATTTACTACAGTAGTTACAAGTATAACGACCATAAATTAATCGATAACAATTAGAGTCTAGCAAACTACATATCTCGGAAAATATAATCTACAACATTAAAATGAAAAGTAGAAACCTGGCACCAATACTGGGAAAACAAGATTGGAGATGTTGTTCCTCCTAACCAACTCCTAGAGTAGCCAAGGTACTTCTCCAGAACCCCTGAGCCTGTTCATTGAACCACAAGAGAAAAATCTCAATGCGTCATCTCTTTCATTTCACATATGTTTAATATTTGTCCAATGCTAACCTCATGTTGCTTATGGACATACTAATTTATTGTATTCTTCCTAGGACTCGGTCATTTATGGGCCTCCTTCTCTTTAGAACTCAACTAGGAGTTGTGACCTGATTTTAGGGGATGATGTCTCCTACATCCTGAGTTCTGACTCAATGGTTTTTTCCACTTTTTGTTTTCCTTCTATGGGTCAACAAACACTCTTGAATGGCTATATCCACTCTTGTGCTCCATTTCAGCATATTTTATTAAATAAAATTGTTTTGATTACAAAATTTTTTATTCTTGACATTTTTGTCAAAAATAATAAAATAATAATAAAGTATTCTCCAGCAGAATTAATAATAATAATTAATTTTGGGGGTGTTACATACACCTCCCCTTAGAATATAACACTGTCCTCGGTGTCATAACTTTGTTTCATTCTTCCATTACATATTCTTGGAACAAGTATGGATATGCCTCCCACATATTACTTTCCATCTCCCAAGTAGCTTCTTCCGGACTAAGGTGCTTCCATTGCACCTTGACTTGTCTGATGGTACGGTTCTAGAGTAAAAATTTTCTCCTATTGAGAATACGCTCCAGCTCCACTTGGAACTCTCCTTTGGGTTCTACCTGGATTACATTCCAATCAATCACATGAGAATTATCATGAATATATCTTTTCAATATAGAAACATGAAATACATTATGAACTTTAATATTTGGTGGTAGGGATAACTGGTACGCGACCATCCCACTTTAGATAAAATTTCGAATGGCCCGCAATACCTAGGTGCTAGTTTTGAATACTTTCCCAGTTTTAAAGAGATTATCTTGGGATTTACCTTTATATATACATGATCATCGACCTGGAACTCTCTAGGATTTTTTTAAAATCAACATAGATATTCTGCCTATCTTGGGTAGCCTTCAAATTTTGTTGTAACTGTTTCACAGTTAGCTCCATTTCTTTTAATAAATTAGGTCGTAACATTAGTCTATCAACAGGGCTTCTCCATGAGATTGGAGTATTGCATTTATTCCCATATAAGATTTCAAATGGACTCATACCTGCAGAAACTTGGAAATTATTATTATAAGCAAATTCTACCAAGGGTAGGTAGTCTTACCACTTACGTGGTTTGTCCATAACATACATTCTTAGCATGTATTCCAAGACTTGATTTACTCTTCCAATCTTCCCATCTGTTTGTGGATGATATGCAGTATTAAATTTGAACTGTGTACCCAAGCCTTTAAACAAGGATTTCCATGAATTACTTATAAACTTTGCGTCTCTGTCTGAGACTATTACTTTCGGCACACCATGTAGCCTAAACATTTCTTTCATGAATATATCTACAATATTAACAACTTTGTAGGTAGATTTAACAGGTATAAAATGAGCCACTTTACTTAATTGGTAAACCACAACCATTATGGAATCATGTTGTCTAAAATTCTTGGGCAGTCGGGTGATGAAATCCATACTGATTGTATCCCACTTCCATTCTAGAATGGGTAGTGGCTGCAAAAATCCCGTGGGATGTTGATAATATTCTTTAAATTATTGACATTCAAGGCAGGGAGCTAAGTATTCAACCACCTCCTTTTTCATATTTGGACAGAAGAAATATTTTCTGATCATAGTAATCATTCTCTGATAACACAGATACCCTGAGTATGGTCTTTTATGTAGCTCATCCATGAATGTTAGTTTAATTTATGCGATGTTTGGTATGTACAAATTGTTTTTATGCAGCAATGTTCCTTGTTTCTTTAGACTCAAATCTAGTTTTACTTGATTTTGTTTGTTTTTAGCAGTCTTTTCTTTTAACAATTGGTATTATTTATCAAAAATTCCAATGCTTAGAATCTGATTTTCCAAATCAGATTCATAGTTCCTTCTTGCGAACAGTAAATTCATGTAACAACTTAAAGCATCTACCAATTTATTTTCTTTTCGTTAATATGTTTTATTTTGAGGTCATACTCTCTCAGAAAGGATAAGAACATGTCTTGTCTTGCGTTCAAATTCTATTGATCAAATAAATATTTAAGGCTTATGTTGTCAGACATAAGTAAAACATTTCTTACAATTAAGTAATGTCGCCACATTTTTAAGGAATGAATTATAACAACATGTTCTAAGTCATGTGTCACATAGTTTTTCTCATGATATTTTAGTTTTATGGATTCATAGGCCACAACATAATTGTCTTGTAATAAGACGCCACACAACCCTTCATTCCAAGCGTCGGTACACACAACGGAATCCTTGAAGGGATTAACAATATTTAAGATCAGGGCGGTGGTTAATAAGTGTTTTAATTTGTTAAAACTTTCATTGTATTTTTCATTCCACTCAAACATTTTACCTTTATTTTGTAATGAGGTTATGGGGTAGGAAATCTTGCAGAAGCCCTCAATAAATTTTCTGTAGTATTCGGCAATCCCCAGAAATGATCTGATATCATATACGTTCTTAGGAACCGACCATTCCAAATGAGCTTTACTTTTTTTGGATCGATTGAGATTCCATCCTTGGACACTACGTGTCCGAGGTACTGAATCTTATCTTTAAAGAAGTCTCACTTACTGAATTTTACGTAAAGTTGTTGTTCTCTTAGTACTTGCAAAACTATTTTTAAATGTTCTTCATGTTCTTGTTCATTCTTAGAGTATATTAGTATGTCGTCAATTAAGACATCCACAAATTTATCTATATAGTTAGTTAAGATGTTGTTCATTAAATACATGAATGCAACAGGTGCATTTTTCAGCCCAAAGGGCATTATGAAAAACTCATAGTGACTGTAACGGCTCTTAAATGATGTTTTAAATATATCTTCATCTTTTATTTGTATTTGATGATAACCCGACCTTAAATCTATCTCCAAAAAGATAGTTCCTCCATGGAAATGATCGAGCAGATCATCTATCCGAGGAAGTGGGTATTGGTTTTTAATAATCATTTTATTTAATTTCCTATAATCTATACATAATCTTATTCTTTCATCCTTCTTTTTAACATTCAACATTAATTTACAATTTCTAACAAGACTAGTAACTTTTTGTTTTGTACCTATGTCTAACTGTACTAGCCATGACTTATCAAACTTTTTAGGTACCAATTTACATAAATAAACTATTCTAGGTAAAATATAACTTAGGATTGCACCTGGATCAATTAAGATATAAGTAGGTTGGTTGTTTATCATACCTTCAATTTTGTCCATAGAGGTATGGTGTTCTGCTTGCCAATTTTCTAGTGCAACACAAATTCTAGGCATGCTCCTTTCCATGTCTCCAACCGTCATTGCTTCTAGTATAGAATGTACATTAAAATTCCTTTTCCTTACTGGGAAGTCTTTAAGTAGTGTGGCCCTCCACACTCCTAGAATTTTAGAGGTTCTTTTTGTGTTGAGTTTTTATTAGGAACATTTGAAGTTTATTTTAAAGCAAAGTTTTGGGGTTTAAAGTTTTTATAATTATTTCCCGGGTACCCCCTGTAATTATTCCCTGAATTTTTATGGAATTTATTTTTCTTTTTTTTATGATCATAATTATTCGGCCTTTTATTCTTCCAAGATGGTATATTTTCTCTTTTATTCTTATTCTGGTCTTAACAGAATTTTTCCTTTGTCATCGCTTCCTCTAGCATATTTGGATTGTCATATTCATTCTATTCTTTAAACATGAGGGGCATGGAAATGAGGAACCACTGTATCTTTGGTTTCTCATCAATTATATATGGAACATAACAAAGTACGCTTAAGAACTTACTACAAATTTATTTCATCGTCATGGACCCTAGCCTTAGTTCATAAAACTCTTTTTCTTTTTCTTCATAATACTGTTCAGATAAGTACTTTCTTTTAAAGAGTTTCTTAAAAAAATTCTAGGTTACATACCTCTCTTTTATACCCTTAACTTTCTTTATGTGTTGCCATCATATATCTTCCTTTCTGGTCAGATTATAGATGGCCATTTTACCCTTCAACTCATCTGAGTAATTATATATTTGGAAGTACTTTTTCATTCTGGACAGCCAGGCCTCTGCCTCTTCATCATTCTCGATTTCCCCATTAAACATGGGTGGTTTAATTTTTTTGAACTCCCCAAAGATTTCCTCTTATGGTATGTATTTTGTTTTATGTTTATTATCGCCACTGCTTTCGCTTGACTCTTGTGATTTTCTATGGTGTTTAACTAACTCTTCACATGAAGTGTCGGGTCTATGGTAGGAAATTTCAAGCTTCCTACCCTTAAGTTTATTGTACAAGCAGTTTTAGCTAGTTCTTGTTCAAATTCTTTATTTTTATCTTTTTCTTCATTATGAATTTTTTCCGACAAAATAGTGTTCAGTTCTTTTTAAGCATTTAGAATTTGCTCGTTATCTTTCTTAACCTTTCTCAATTAATATCTTAGTTCAGTAACAATCCATTTTAAATCATATTTATTGTCCTGGCTGTCATTCATATCTACCCGTAATTCTCCATCCCTTAAGTTACCCTGTTCATTATTTAAAGGTTGTTTCGGGTGACGTTCCTCTTCTGCAGACATTCCTGCATCTACCATGTTTTGTGCAAAATATATTTGTACTTCTCTTTGTTGTGTGTAAGATAATTTTCAAAAATAAACAAGAGTTAGCTTGTTGTTTATAGTAGCAGTTTTGTGTTGATCCTATTCATTCATAGTGATGAAACCGTGCTCTAATACCATTATGTAACACACCCAAAATTTGATCATAATATTTTTTTTACATGTGTTTGTTTTACATTTACTTAGGAGTATTCTATGTTTAATTATATTCTTTCTATCTCTAATTTCCATTGTTCCTCTACTTATGATAGGGTTGTTGAACTTTAAGATTGCTAGTTCCTTCTGGAACTTTCATCCATACACCTTCAGGTGATGTACTTTGATTTAATTGTTTATGTGTTTTATTATCTTATTGTAAGGGATAACCTTGGCATAGTTATATTGTTGCAAGATAAGACCTTCCTCTAAGCATGAAAGGCTTAGGGTTTGTAAAGTCTAGTTTGTCCCATGGTTATCTCTTACCATGACTAAAAAGAGGGTTTTGAAATCATCTGTACATGAGTGGAACTACATGGTTTTGACCTTACAACCTCTCTTGCAGATATTACAAGTTGATTTGAATGCATCTCTTTATATCTATTATGCACTTGAATGTTCACTATATTTATCATGGTTTCCGATTGCATTATTCCTCACAGGATTAAGGCTATGTTCTTATGAATAAATTTAACTATCCCTACCCATGACTAAGTTATTTTCTATGGTGATAATATGTTTTATGATACCCTTTTAGAGTGTTTAAGGATCTAGCGATGATCCCCGATTGTATTAAATTTTAATGAAGGTTTTGGGAACCTTATGTTATGGAGTTTTGTCCAACAGGATGGTTGAAATGGAATTTAATAAGTTTTATATGATTCTTTTAATGCACGATCCATGATTTGGATCTGCAATGATTTCATCGCAAATTATTTTGGTTATGAATAATTAAGTTGTCTAGGGTTGACATTGAAAACTATCATGTTAGTGAGTTAGCAGTGCAACCAGGACCCATAAGGCTGCATGGGATTCGATCCCTATCCTACGTGTGGATGGTGATATATTTAAGATATTGGTAGGGTTTTGGAATAGCTTTTACTCTGTCCTTAGCTCTCATTTGGTTCTGTATGCGGTTGGAGGCAAGGTGGAGGCCGACCTCTATTCTATGTAGCTCATGCTCTAGTTTACAGAGATTGAAGGAAAGATTTGAAATGTTCTTACTGGGTTAATGGAAATTATTTGAGGGTTGTGATGTTGATGGGTTCCTCTTCTTCGAACAAGAGCTTCGAGGATCTTGTTCAATTTTCCAGCTGGGCCACTAGCCTGTATCGACAGATAAGAAAGTCTAAGACTAAAATTCTTTTCTTTCTTTTGTCTTATTGTGCTATAAAATTATGTCGAGGGTTTTAAGGTTTGGAATGTAGGTTATGGAGTGATAAGGGAGCTCGAAGGAGCATACCCTTGGCTTCCGCTGTCAATACGCCACACGTAAGAAATCTCTACAAGTTACTTTTGTTTTAAATTTTATTTTAAAAGATGAATTGGGTACTAAAAGGATTCATGGTTTAAACACAATTTTTTGGCATCGGAGAGGAAGCGATAGGTTCTCTTTGTCCCAAGAACGATTTTTTGAATACCCAAGTAAGTGTTACCATATTTTTTTGAAGAATCTCCTTACTAGATTTAATGTTTTCACTACTGTATGCTAAAAACCATTCAAGCTTGGTTGCAGGTAAACTTGCCAACTTCATGGGGCCGCAACAACAAATAAGTGGTTGTTTCCTTTTTTTAAGTGGACCCTTAGAATGAACTCAAAACCCACCTCTTGGGACTTATGATGGTTTAAATCCCTTTTTGTGGCACTGTAATAAAATGATACAGTCTTTTGTTTTCTTTTTTGAAGATAAACTAAATATAGTGGAAGCCATTTGATAATGGACTTATAGCCACTCGATAATAATGTAATATTTCTGCATTATAATAGTTTGGAAGACGACCTCGATGGGTATTTATCTAGTACTGTGTGAAATTTTATGTGTTGTTTATTAAACTGTAATAACCCTCAGCCTCCATTGTAGATTACAGCCGTGGACAAAAGCATTTCCATTGTTCTATTTATACTATATATATTTATGAACTCTTGAAGTTCAATGTGTTCATACTTAAGGATAGTATTACAACCATCGTGTATGTTCTTTGTTGGAAATAATAAGGGTTGTTACTACCCTTACAGTTCTATAGGTAGTTGTTTTTTTTTTTTTTATTTGTTTAAAAGTTAAGTTAAAGGGCTTCACCCTTCCCTAACGTGATAATAGATGCAAAATATACAGATTGGTATTTTGATTATCATTTTTGTTACTCGAAGCTGTGAGTGGTTGTAAACGAAAGTATTTTTTATTTGTAAATTTTGATCCCATGCGATTACGGGATTTTCTCTAGTAACCTCGATAGGAGGAAGATCTTCTTTAAACTGGGAATACGAGGCTCTACCTCTATGTTGATTGTATTTAATTTCAACTTTAAGTTATTCTTTTAAAAGTTATAGTTAGAATATTAAAAACTATGTTTGGAAATCATGAAATGGTCTTGGAACTACGTCAATTCCTCTTCTGTAATGAGTAAATGTGAGGGTTTTGCGTATCAAGTAGATTTTGATAGATTTTATGTTGTTTATTTTATGTTAATGAATTGTAACATCGATCCAATGATTAAAGTATACTTTTGAAAGCGATTTGATCCCATGAATTATATGTAGTCTGATATGATTCATGGTTTTAATAAAAGCGACCCTTTGAATATGCTATACAGTATGAAATCTACTTACAAATAAAACTAAGGATCTTCGATCCATGAGCTTGTTCTTTGCAAAGCCGTAATGTTAAGGGAATAACAGTATTCTAGGATAGCTATAGATAAAGGGATTTGTTTGTAAATATGATTTATTATGAGGTTATTTAGATCACGGTTTGAATATGAATCTATAGAGTCTTACTATACTTTTTACTGTGTAAATACTTACTATATTTATTCCATGCTTTTTTGTATAGATCTTAAAACTTAGATAAATTCCTATGTCATAATACTACGATTATTATTTTAAAGAGATTCTTGTCTATAGTTTAAGATATAAGCTACCTATCTATAACCTAATTTTAATCTAACATTAGAGGTTTAGATAAACGTTTCATAAATTGGATTCATGCACTAGAACAAAATGAGAAATTAATGACTAAAATCAGGCTATAAATGAGTATTTTTGAGTCGGAGACTAATAGTAGCAAATTTTCACTATCTTATAGCTAGTCATATTTCACTTAGTCATTAATAGCTTGACTTATCAGTCATTGATATAGTCATTGATATTCAATGATTTAGTCATTGATTTAGTCATGGATTTAATCACTGATTTAGTAACTGATTGCAACAATTAATGACCAAATATACGACTAAATAAACTACTAGATGATAACATATTAATGACTAAGCTAAATATGACTAAACGTTGGTCGTGCTATAAGATACAAGAAATTAGCTACTAATAGTCCTAACCACTTATACTATGAAACGAGAACTATATACTATGAACGAGAACTCTACCCATAAAAATGATGATTTTTGCAAAAAAAACACCAAAAACACCCCCCA
>LPNX010693814.1:496079-633926 GCA_001517045.1 Pseudotsuga menziesii
CCTATATATGTGAATTTAGTTGTGTTTTGTAGTCACAAATTTATGATAGGGTATAGAGGAATCAAACCACCAACCTCCTACCTATAATTAGGCAGGTGCTCTACCGTTGAGCTAGCACCCTTTAACAAGTTGTTATTGCTTGATAATGATGATATTCAAACAAATTTTGCATCATCCAAGCATACAAAGTAATGATTATCAAGTTACTATAGATCCATAATAGCTTACCATGTACTAGTCCTTCAAGTCATTTGTGCACTTAATAAATACATTTAAAATACTTGAAGGAATATTACAAGGTAAGCCATTATGTATCTATAGTAACTTGATAATCATTATGTTGTATGTTAATTCAATGCGTCCTACACAAAGAAATATTTTCAATGATAGCCTATCCAAGCATTAGTGTGTTTGACAATCCAATCTCCCCCTTGAGTAAACAATTTAATTGCAATGTTATAACTACTCTCCATGCAATGATCAAGTTTTTAAACTTCCAAGCTATCCCCAACAATGTATTTCAACCAAAATCCAACATATACAAAAATTTCACAGAAAATATTGGCATGCTTTTGTTATTTGAGTGCCACTCTAAGTAAGATTTCTTAAAATCAAATGATACTAACATAACTATTTTCAAATCCAACATATATAACAAAAAATTTAGAAGAAATACTTCAAAGAAGACAAGGGGAAGATATTGGAATGCTTGTACTATTTCAGTGCCACTGTAGTAGGGATTTCACCCTAGATATGAGCAGGAACAGATACCTTCCATCTATAGGACGAAAGGGTAGGGTTCCCATGGATGGAAGAAAAACCTGCAAGGAAAGGTTAGCTTTGACCCATGGAAATCCTTCAATAAAGTGATAGAGAAATAAACCTGCAACAAGCAATTAATGGAGAACCTACAGCACACTATTAGCAATAAACAACCTGCATGTAAAAACAACCTACAAAAGCAAAAACTAACAACAAAAATTCATGGTATACCTTCTTGATTGATGAAATGGGCCACCATGCCCTAGCAAGAAGCTACCTCTCAATGAAATGAGGTTTTGGTTTATGGAGCAAGGGAGAAAATGGAGGAGAGGGGTGAATCACTTGAGAGATGTGGGTCTCAAGGAACTCACATGGGCAGAGTAATGGTAGGGAGAGAAGGAATGTTTTGAGAGTGACCCCCATCCCTGTATTTATAGTTTTTTCTTGAGCTTTTAGGGTTTTAAGCCCTTGGTCAAGGCTTTAGCCCCTTTTTTGGGCTTTAAGCCCCTTTTGCCCAATTCTTAGCTCGTTGGGGATTTTAAGCTCCTTTGAGGGGTTTTAGCCTCTTTTTGGAGGTTTTAGACCCTATTAGAGATATTTTGTCTCTTTTTAGGGGTTTTTAGGCCGTTTTTGTGTTTTTTGAGCCTTTACTAGGGTGTGGGGGTCAATGAGGGTAGTGAAATGGATGTCTTTATGTGGTGTAGGTCATGTAGAGCTAACCGAGGGATTTTTTGGGTTAACATATTGCCCCCTGATGTGTGAGTGTAGGAGCTCATCGTATGGCCGATGGACATCATAGGATTTTCTGGGCAAAGGTGATGCTTCCTGGGCTGGAACATGGTGGCTTTTGTTTTTTGTATTAATATGGTTCCCATCAATGGGTGAGATAAAAATAATGTGTGACATGTCTATGGACGAGGAGGGAATACCCATGCTCATAACGATGTCAAAATAATAATGTGATCTAAGCTCTAAAATGCAAGAGTTGATCATGTACAACTGTTGTTACATAGTGGTTGCCTCAATAAGAGGCTGAATACAATACTGATATGAAGAACTGCTACATTGGACCCATGGCATTCTCATGGAATGCTATATCTTCATGACTGATGGTCTACTAGATCTGGAACAGTACATAGTTGTAGGGACCCACTAATGGAGATTCAGGGTCTCTATGGTACCAATATGCTATATCAATCATAAATATATATAAAAGCACTGCTCTGGGGCTTCTGAACACTATCTCCAACGCAACCCAAAAATTAAAAGGGACATGAACCTGTTGGGGTCCCTCAATAGACTCATCCATGTGCTATAGTCAAGTGATATTCGGGGTCTTCGACCAAATATTGTACGTACCAATACCCTGTATGAATATCAGTAGTGTGATGATGTAGCTAGAGTCGAGCACGTGAGAAATAATCATCCCGAGAGGCATTAAGGACTCCTCTCAAGTGGTCCAAGGAACTTGTCAATGAGGCTAATGAAACTAGGATACAGGGACCTTTGGGTCTATCCTCTGGAATATATGTGTTGTCGTTGACAGAGGGAGACCTACAACTGGCCAAGGAAATGGTGTTTCCTTGACCAGAAGCGTGAGGGATATAACCAAAAGATGTGAGACAATCTGACGACTGACCCACTAAATGGGGGGGGGGACAGGTGGAATAGTGGCAGGGGGAGTGTATAGGACTCAAAATTTCTTTGTTTAGAGTATGAAGGTAGGGAGGACTAGGAAACAAATGAAAATGACTCATGGAAAAGGGATCATAGCTATAATACTGGGGATGTAACTGCATATGGGAAATAATTGGGGGAGGTAGACACTTTTGGTATTGATGGGATCCAAGGAAAACACATCGCAGAATACTCTGAACAAAGGTGACCCAAACTGGGAATGTTTTCGAACTGTTATATGTGGGGTGGTGTCTAAAGACACCGTTGTGGTACGATCTCATGGATTTCTAGCGAGCCCAAGAAAGTAAATGCTCGATGGTGCTTTCAATTTTAGAGAGTCTGAAAGCATCAAGAAGACTCCAGTGGGGTCTATTTTTCATTGATAGTATCATGTTCCTAAAAAAGTTTAAAAGTGTACATAGGAGAGCTGACCCATCCTTTGGGGGATGGGAGACTTCTTTACCATTGGTAGTCCAATCAGGCCGAAAAAGGTTAAACCTGTACTGACTGGATGGTCATTCACATAATTTTACAAGAATGAATGAAACCAAGTTTGCTCAATGATCTTTTCTTGATGAGAAGGCCAGAAAAGAGCTTATCGACAACCCATGGTGAGAATTTTTGTAAAGTTTGACCCCTCTGCCCAAGAAAGCATATTGATATGGGAATTTGATTGAATTGATTAGAACAACTCTAAAGTGGTTTAATCCTTATTTCTATCCACGATACTCTGTTTACCACCACAGTGGGCATTCTTTTGCAAAACTTCCATATTTAGTGGGAAGTCTTTTGCAAAATACCCATATTCATGGAAACCCATACATTTAAATGGAATATGATCATAATATAACTTCTGAACATGAGCATTTTTATCTACCTACAACACAATCTCTTCTATAAGCCCTTGAACTGAAATACAAGAACTAACATACATACTAGAATTATTCTTGACTATGTGAAAACATTTTCCTACAGATTTTGCAGTTGCCTCCAAGGTTTTGGGGTTTGAGGTGATGAGAGGAAGATGAGGGAGGTGGACCTAAATTGTGATATTTGTTGGACTTGTTCTTTTGGATCGAAATACATACATCAACTATTCAGATAAAGGCCACACAAGCTCATAAACCATGCTCCATTGTGAAATAAATATTCATGGTTGTTGTTTAGCTGAAAATGAAAGGAAAAATAACCTCTTCCATTGAAATAGAAGTGGAAGACAACTTTGAGATGGGGATTCCACCACTTCTAGATAGTACCCTCCAGGGTTTTTGTGTTGGATTAGACCCTTGTAAATTTTAAATTTTTTCCAATAGTACTTGCACAACATAGAGTAAAACTCTCTTCTTTGGAGCATCCACATAAACCTTGAGTTTTGGAACTTTTCCATATTTTCACAAACCTTGACTATTTTAAATGTGAAGCCCTGGCCACCTTTTCTAAGGCTACAACAAAAATCTTCAAAGTAAGGAGTGGATTGGGAGGGAGATCCACTTTTGCATCCTTGGGGAAGCCATGAATGTATATTATATTAGTATTGATCACACAAAAAATGTGAACTAAACCCATGGGGACTTCACTTAGTGAACCTCTTACATAGCACGTATGATCATGGGATATTAAAGAATACCCCTAATTTCTAGAGATATTGACCCAAACTCTTTTTGTTGAAACCCCCTCCCAATACTTAAAACCTCCTACCCACCCCTTTTTATACCTCAATCCTCATAAACCACCCTACCCACCCCCACCTTAAACCCCTCATCCACCCCAATACCTGCAATATATTGGTTCAATTTTTGACAATTTTAAAACCCACAATATGAACTAACGTGATAGGATATTGGTCAACAAGTGAAGACCCCATGACTGAAGCACACGAACAATTTAATTTCATTAAATAAGATTTTATTAGGATATGCAAGCTAAGTTTTAGCTAGATTTTTAAAATACTATCTTACTAGAGTGTTTAGGGTAAATTTAATCAAATCCTTAAAATGATATTCTATTAGGATTTGTAGGCTATCTTATTACCTAAATATTTAAAATATGAACATATTAAGGAATGAAAGCTAAAAATTAACCAAATCCTTAAATATAAAGATGTAATCAAGGTATGGAAGCTAAAATTTTAGCTAAAACATTAAACCGATATCTTAGTAGGGAATGCATGCTAAATTTAGGTGAATATTTAAAATAAGATGTTATTAATATGTGCGAACTAAATGTTAGATAAATATTGCAATAAGATTTTATTAGGGTATGCAATATAAGTTTAGCTAAACCTATAAACTAAGATATTATCAGCATTATGGATAGACAAACAAATAAAATTTTTATGATAACTTCATATTAACAAATTTAGGCACGTAGTGAAAGACCAGTTGCATAAAATGTCTCTATTTTTCTCAGACAACATAGAGGCACTATGAATCTAAAAGGTCTAGCTGGGTGTTGTTGGAGGACTATTGGGGAAGAGAGGAGAGGGGAAAGATGTACAAATCCCAATTTTGGGAGTGGAAAAATAACATATTACATATTACATGGTTACTTTGTACCTCTTAAGAACATATTACATCAATATTTTATGAAGTGCATAACATAATTTATGCATATTTCCACATGTATATGATGGAAAAATAGATAAATTAAAAAATAAAAGATCACTGTGTGATACAACTTTACAATATCTTGTAGATTAACATTCCTCTTCTCTAGTTTATGCACAAGTCTCTCAATATTTGTAATTCTTTTCTAATGCTGTCTTAAATATTGGCGTAATATTGTGTCCTCAACAACTTTTGGCACCAAATCCGACCTATGCTTGATATCATCTACATCTAACAGCATCAGTTTGAGCCACCTATTCAATAACCTCTTTCCAATTCCAGTAGTAAAAGTCCTTTTCATTAATCCAAACAAGATAAACATTTTGTTTGCGTCTATCTTACTTTCAAGAACATTTAATGCTTGTAGCATTGCATCATCCAGCCGCATGTAGCTTTCCAAGATATATCGTTGTATGGTAGATACCCGATAGTTGTTATAATTTCAAGCAAATTTTCATAAGAGAGGAGAGCCCCTACAGCTCGAGTGGCATATTCTGAACTTGAAACTAAGTCCCTCAATGACTATATAGGACCTTTGACAAGGAAATTGAGGTCTTGACTAACATCCCTGGAATTGAATTTGGATTTCTTTTATTTCAGTTAAGAGAACATTACATATCGTCAACATCATGTAGGATATTATTGGAAAGTGACTTCCCACTATATAGAAGCAACAAACATTCCCTGAATCCAAGAGATGCCATGGAATATTCCATATTTTGTGTATTGGTTGTCATCAATAAACTCCAGCATGACTAAGTCTCTCTTATTCATATCAATAAATGTCATCCCAACCAAGAATTCATTATCTTGAGTAACATATTGCACATCTATGATCATAGGTGTATCTTGCATGTCCTGATATCCTCTCATATAAGGGTCATGAGAAAACACTTCCATCTATTGCAAGTTATAACTATACTTCAAAATTAAACCAAGAGACTCAAATTTTTGATCAAATTTGTGGGCCTAAAGGTGTGGCTTGCATCATCTATGATCTTCTCCATACTAGGTTTCCAAATGTGGTATCATATAAGCACTCCAAAAATATATGTATTTAGGTATGATTGAGACCTAGCCATCTTTTTCAGATAGAGACCCCTCAAATCATGCTTCATTCAAATGGAGACCCCTTCCTTTACGATTACCCTGTGATCAATGCAAATATTAACCTTAACTTTCTAGCTAAGATACCAACCCTAAAATAATAACCCTAACTTTCATATTTTAATCCTAATGATTTTAAAAATATATTATCCTTAACTTTTTAATAAAGTGGTGTTCTAATTCTAAATGTACTAACCCAATATATTCAAAGGAAAGTATATACAAAATCCTTAGCTTTTAATTAATATACTAACTAATTAATTAAAAAGTTAAACTTAACTAATTAATTAAAATTTAAAAGTAAGCTTAACTTTTTTAACTTATTAAATACTACCCTATTAATATATACTAACCACGCCATTAATTAGATTACAATATTCTAACTTTTTAATTAATATACTATGTAATTATAAATCTAACCTTCACTAATTAACTAAGAACTAACCATGACACTTTAAGTGAATAGTTAAAAACTAACCTTAACTTTTTAATTAATATAGTAGCCTATTAAAAAACTTACTAACCCTAAAACTTTTTGAAATACTAACTTATTAATTACACCAATATGCATTTAGATATTATCTCATATTTTGGGCTTCCTTGAGAAGATCAAAAAGATTAACTCAAGTGTAAAAAGTGTACAATAAGGATTCATTTCATGGTCATCCTATCTTCTTATGCTTGAATACATCTTGTTTAAGATTTAAATAATCGTGAGTTAACTTGTGGTCAAAGAAAGGGGTAACTAATAGCTTTTTTTAATTATTAAAATGGATTTGTCTCCATAACGATGTAGTAGCCCCTAGAGGTAGGGAAGTTGACTGGAGTCCAAATCCAAATACTATTTGATATTGGGGTTAGGGTCCTAGAACTAGATCCCATAAGGGAGAGGCCCCTTCAAGTGGCGAGCCTTGACCTCTATTCACAAGTATACAACTTAAAAAATCATTGATAAAATGATACCCATATTATCTTTGAAATACCTTTAAAATGCTAACTTCTTCAACAAGTAATCTACACCATACCTAAAAGTTGAACCAACCAATGTGCTCATGCATAAACCTATTTTTCAAGTTATGCCAACTTAATTTTCACAACAAAATATAAAAAAAGGTCCATTTTTCTTAAATAAAATATTTAATGTATGTTTAAAAAAGAACCATCATTATAGACAATCTCCATCATGATAGGAAATATCCATGAAACATGCATATATAACCAATTCCCCAAATGCCATTTTACAAGAGAGAATGAACCTAATCAAATGAAAAACCTATTATATTTAAAGCTTAAGACCAAATTTCTTCAAGCAAACCACCTTTAACCTAGGATCCTCTCCATTAGTAAAAAATGGCACTATCATAGTTCAACATCCATATGTTCTTATTTAACTTAGGGATCACACAACAGTTCGATATATACAACCACACCTTTCACAACTCCACGATATTCCTCTAGCCTTCCTTCATATTCAAAACCTGGTGAGTATTTCCGTTGATGTCATATTTGTGAAAACCCCCACTCTATTTCTCAAAGAAGCAATTTACTCTCAAGGGATTTCGATTGTGTCGGTGTAACTCCATGAGAAGTATCAATACCCAAACCAAATTTCTCAACACCTAGGAGAAACAACACCATTGTTTTATTTAATTTTCGGTTCTCTCTTCGGTCGAGTTCATCATTTTTCCATTTGCAGAATTAACTCTATGCACAGTTGTAATTATTCAATGGGGTCCAAGAAAGTGATGTCATCTCTCTCATAACACAGAGAATTAAACTTCATTCGATGACTAGCAACTATTACTGGCACTGAATAGAAGGAAAAGAAATACTAGACGATGCTTTGGGGCTCCTATAGCTTATGGTAGACACTTTTTGCGGCTTTGTGAATCCCTTGAATATGGGTCATTCTTTATATATGTAATTATAGATAGGAAATAGGAAACTTGTTTTGTGGTTGTGACTTGTTTCCATTGTGTTAATTGTATAATGGCTAAGTATCTCGAGGCTTAAGTAATACAACACATTGACTAATTTTAAGTCATGGGAATATCGTTGGGTACCATTGGTCTCAGCAAACTATAGCTTAGAGTAGAGGTATGTGCAATCTCTAGGTGAAGAGACATAGTCTTTCGACATGTGTCTTAGAGTGGAGCTATGGGAAATATCTAGATGAATACACATAGTCTACCGACAAGTAATCTTGTGTGTCCAATCCTATGTATCCAAAGTCAGGCAGTGTTGCATGTTATCAGCACGAAGCTTTGGGGTTGTGACAAAACACATCTAAACACTGTTAAGTTTTAGCCAAAGGTTCCAATTGGAATTGATTCATTGGTGAAGTTGATGTATTGTTAATTCATGCACTAGGGTACCATTCTTGATGTGGTTTCCCAACCTACATGGCATGAGTTTTGAAGAGAGAAGGCTTGGTGCAAAATTTTGGCAGTATAGATATCTCTAAGAGAGTGATGAACTACATTTATATTTGTTATTGTTGTTTTTACCGTTTAACAATACTGTGAGATATATACATTTATTTATTTTCTTGTTGGCTTTATGGTTTAACCAATATAATATAAAAGAAACCATGTAAGAAAACCTCACTTTCCCACAAAAAGGAATATCTTGTGATTCCACTAATTCCCCATTTAATGAATTTTCTGTGCATGATTTTGCATGCAAGGGCTTGTGAATACTCAATAAAATCATTTCCCAAGTGGTTAGGATGAAGAGGATGGACCAGGGGTAATGATCAAGCCACCAATGTTTGGGAAAAGGAAACTCAAGGGATTGAATTTGCAAAAACCATGTAAATGTTAGTAAACCACGAAGAAGTTGTGGTTGTCAAAAAAGCAACAACTGATCTTTTCAAGATCTATGCAAAATTATTTTTCCTGGTCGAATACCGCAAGAGGTAACATCTAGCCTCTAGGAATTATGATGGATACCAAGGAAATTAGGATGAACAACAGATATATTGTTGTACAATTTCCTATTGATGAAATACAATATCTCTTTGTGCATTTATAGGAAAGAATTTCAAGAAAGGAAGTTCAACAGATTATTATTGCCAACCTAGGTTTCGGAAAAATGGTTTGTAGTATTGAAAGATGTAAGTTCAAAAAGGGGTTGGTATTGAGGTGGAAAAGGGTTCTATAACATTTATTTTGAGGACAAATTATTTAAAATCCCTTAAGAAGAGGCTCCCATGTTCTTCATTGATAATATTTTCTTATCTTCTTGACGAATTCACAAGCTAGGAGTTCCTCACTAATAATGGGTTGGTCTTAGGTATGTTTTGTAAGGTTATATCCCCAATGAAAAGAATATGTAGTGAGAGAAATATTCTCAAATACGTGTATAATACAAAAGAGATCATCTGAAGGATCATATAATTCTGAAATTTGATCACTGTAATTAGAAAACAGAGGCAAACTATAACCTGCGAGCATGTTTTTATTTATTTCAACAAGTTGGGCATCTTTGACATTTGTAAGCAAAACACAGGAGATCGAATTCATTGTCATGTATTTTATTGTGTATTTGGAGGTGGAACTTTCTCTCCTCAACTTTGGTCCCAAAACAAAAACAACCTCTTCCAAAGAATGTTCAGACACTACAATCCTTCTCCCCATATCTTCCTGGAAAAGTCAAATGGAAAAACTGTATTGATGCGCATATCATCAGTAAAGTAGACCACAATAAAGTTAATTTTAAATAACGATCATAGATGTATTTTATTTACATATAAATGAATTTGACTTACATAGTTGTTTCTATTGGGCATTATTGTAATGGACACCCTTACCTAATCTCACTCAACTTATTGGGAACATGGGGAACCTGAAGAGCTACTCTAGTCCCCCTTCTACCTGCAGTATATTACCCCAAATAGGGGGTAGGTCCGACTCTATGGAATTTGACTAAGGTAAAAAAAGGGGAGACTACCCCTACTTATTATTGTATATTGTATCCTAGGTCAATAAGAGCCTTGGAATAGATCTAGTGAATTAGATCTAGGAGAAACATATAGATTTTAGATTGTATATAATTGATATTAGACTATATTTCATATTATGTGTAGAATAGTAGAGTTGTAGCTCACATGCAATTCTAGAACTAATATCATAAATGACTTCCATCTCATTCAGCAATCATAACTAAAGGAGGGCATAGGCAGAGGTTTCCAAGTAAAGGTCTAACCAAAGGTAAGAGTGTATGTTGTTTTCGAAGGCTAGCCAGACTAATTGGTTGGAGGTTCTAGGGATATGTTAAAAGGAATGAATGCACTAAACTATAATCCAAGGTTTATAAGAAAAAATGCATTTAAATCCCACTTCTATCCGATATATTAAGTAGAACAAGGTGAGCGGGTAGTCCCTCCCCCTTTTAAATAGTGAAAGGGTGGCCTGTAGGGGAGGTAACACAAAAGGAGTAAAGAAAGAAAGAAAGGAGGTAGGAGAAAAGTCAGTTAAAATAATTTTTGATAACATCAATTTGAACGGAGTTGTTTCCCTCCTATTTTTCCCCGTAACACAAGTAATTAACTGAGCTCTTTCCATCCTAGTTTTCTCCATAAGAGGTCTAGAACTATATATTTTTAATAACTAAATAATGTACCAGTCAGGTTGGGAAAAGTGATATGGACCTAAATTACTTATATATTGCAATGAATTAATAATGATGGGTGTTTATGCTAGCATCAATATGATCATTAGGTGTTGGTCGTAACCTGGTGGATACGGATGCCCAACTCTATTAGCTTCTTCTTGTTATGCATTAAGGACCAAGTGAAAGCCAATATCCAAATATATTAATAACTCTGTTACTAACAAGAACGATATGTAACATATTGATTATAGAAACCTCATAGTGATAGTGATACAATCCTTACATTACACTTGACTGCCAATGTCCTTTCAAATATGAAGGAACAAAGGACATTTATCAAAGAAGACTCATCAATCTTGCGTGGCTCCTGAATATCTTATTGATACTTGTAAAGGACTAAAACAGTTGTTCCTAATTTTTAGGTAGATGTATGATACCCTATATTTTATCTTTTAGGGACTAGTTTTCAAGATTCAAGGGAATTAACTAATGACATGATTATCTTTGACCAAATGCATGTCTAATGAAAAGAAAGTTAGTTGCAAAAAAAAACTGAAAAAGGGTTATTTTAGAATCTTAACACTCGAATCAGTTATGGTCAAGATTGGCATTAGACTAAGGCATTGGATATTTCCAAAAATATAAGAAATTTCCTTCCACTTTGGCTGTATTGCAGTTGACATAGTTGAGCATCCTCTAAAAATGGGTTGCAAAGACCGGTCCCTTCGTTCCCACAAACAAAGGAACTATTAGGACAACATGTTTCCCATCAAATTATACCAATGTGAATATAGAGCTTGTGCCTAAAACGTTTTAATATATTTCAATATGTATAAGATTGTTAGTGGATGCATGTACATTTGTCTTCCTAAACATGCCAATACCAATTTGCACTAATTACAGATACAAGACTTAATATGGCTAGGAAAATTATGTTTTCATCTTACATGCATGGGATAAATAAAACGAAGGTTTTGCATTCAATGTGGCCAACATGAGAATGATATGACATCTTTTCCAACTGATTCAAATACTTTATTCCATACCCAACATGAGGAGTTTATCGATCGACACTAATTTCGTATTCAATACCAATTAATTTAGCATCCCTTCCTTCCCTAGATTACCCACTACCACTTTGTTTATCATACCTTCCATATAAATATCGTAAGTGAGACCAATACTATGTTGTTTCATATCGATACTGAGATCCCCATCTTATGTCCTTGGTTTTGAATTCAATCTTCCTTATATATAGTGATTCATCTACTCGTGCTCTCCTTTCTGAGCATAATTTTTTTATTCAACTGGGGTTTGTCCGGTCCATGTGGAGGGAACTGATACTCTTTATTATTGTCTTAGAGATCGCTGCTTGTTTGCATAAACTAAATATGGATTTTGATCTGAACAAAGAGATTCCTTGACGTTTCCCTATTAGATGTTAGGCGCTTTTCCATATGGAGTGTGATTCTTTGGAACGAATTTCAGGGAAAGGCAATCAAATAATTTATTAATTAAACCCCTGATCACAGTCACAAGAGACATCATTATACCAAAAATGGTCTACCTTCATGTGATAGATGTACAACAAATATCACCTCAGTCAACCACAATTGAAGAAATTTGTAACTTAAAAAAATGGACATCAAACAACCATCAATGCTGAACAGAGCCATGAAATTGGTAATAGTTAAAAGAGGGATACTTGAATACTTCACAGGAAGCACCTCGATACTATGGAAGTTTCCATGAGACGACCAAGTACATTGAGATAGATAGTCACTAAATCATGGAATATTTTTCGAAGGAGCAGATCAAGTTGAAATGGGGTTTTTTCAGAAATTAAAATAAAAGTAGAGAGATATAAGGATTACCTATAATAAGAGTAGTACTGAGATGGAAGCTTGATTAGAGGCACTTAATGGCACCAGCATGAAACATGTTTGATAGTTAGATTGTTGTCTAGTGTGACTTTTGTCTTCTCCAGAGCTTTAATTCTTCACATAAAATCCTTCAAGTGATAAGGGAAATGAGACAACATAGTTGTCCTTTCAAAAAAAATAAATACCCATAAATCATTAAGAGGAGGTGGTTGCTGCAAACTCACACAATTAGCATCCAAAATAACGTCTCATAGCTAGGAGGCCTTGCGGAAAATACCAACAAAATTTAATGAAGATTAGAGGGGGCGCAATGAACTGATTCGACATACTGAACTTGCATATCTACATTTAAATTTTCCATTTCAAGTTGAAATGTTTCCCTTCAGATGATCATTCAACGTATATTTAGCGATTTGTTGGAAAATAACGAGTTTGAAAAACACAGATTGTATATTTGTTTATCAAAATCCATACATTGAGGAGGATATATAATATATTTTATGCTATAAAGTTGGGCTCACTTGACATCGAAAAGGTGAAGATGTAGGGTTCCTCCATCTATCTCCTTATCTTTCCATAAATTGTTCATTCATTAACTTCAAAATTTCATTTGCCATCCATTCATTGCTCGGCTACTCCTATTCATTCATTTGATTCCTATGGGAGAGAAGGAATCCCCACTCAGGTTCATTTTCCACCCGGGAAGGAAGTAGCCAGTCTAGGACAAGTTTCCATGAAAGAATCTACTGTATCTCATATAACATGGATGGTTTTTCAAATGGCTCGATCAAATAAATAAAATCTATAATGGTATTTTCTGGGCCTTCAACCGATGAGTAACAACAACCTTTGATTAGGGTATGACTGTAGAATTTATGATGGCTTATGTATTTCAGATCTATCATTCTGTATATTACCTCTACTTTCTTCGTAGGTGAAACCACTACTTCTAACTCTCCAACTATAGAATCTGCATATAGTCAAAGTATCAATGTTTTTTATCAGTGTTACTATTTACTTTAAGAATATTACATGTATTGTTAAATAAGGGAAGAACATCCTTTCAATTAATCCTCGTAATCCTCTTAATCCTAAAAAAGGATCCGTAAGTTGTTCGAATGATTTCCCAAAGATAGTGTATAGGGAATAACTGATAAATATCTCAACAAAACAAAATATGGAGATGACCTATAATTTTATCAATTACATCGGTGTTAATTTATTTGCAGCTGAAATAGGTTGAGTGAGAGGCAAGATGAACACTAGTGGGAAGAAAATCGAGCTAGGGTATATGAGCAGTACCATGTTCGGATAGTTTCTAAATCTACCATAAGTTTCCAAGAACTTAAGGGCTTCATCCAACATATGCTACTGGAAATAACACTTAAAGGTAGAGATGAAAACCCGTTCATTCCTAAGGAACAACTTGTTGACCACTTAATTTAAAATGACCTGCATTTCTCCAATCCTACCCACAAACCCTAGTCTCTCAATCATTATAGAGTAAGTGGTATCGTTGTGTTGAATCTTTTCTTATTGGAGGCCCGTTTAAAAGTTTAGTTTCCTTTAATTTCCCAAAAACCTAATTAATTAAGTCGAAACGAGCTTGCGCTGCAATGGTTTAATGGCATTTTCAAATTTTGCATTTGTGGGATTTTCTTCAGAAACTAGAATGTTTTTTATCAATTCAAAAATGTTGTGAGGAAGAAAAAAACTTGGAAATGGCGAGGGAAATCCATGAATTTTCGCACTTTTGCGGTCCCTTGTTCTCCTCTAGGATAAGGAATTCAAGAGTTAAACTAGCCCTTTTTCTAAATATTAAATCTAGTGGTTACTCTTGTAGAAAAAGTTTCTTCTTTTCCTACAAAAATATGCCAAGAAAAAAATAGTTTAATAGTAGCATGAAACATTAACACCTTTATTGGAACAATAACACCCTTATTCCATTAAAAAAGAGAGCAAATCGATGAGATTGCAGCTCATCAAATAACAAAAAAAACAACAAATGCATTGACTAAATCTACAAAATTATTGAAACATCCATGGAATCAATAGCCACTTTTAGTAAAAAAAAAATCAACAACTTTTAGCTTATTTGTAAATAATTTTCTACCTTGCATTCAACACCTTGCTATGATCCTTATTAGTGTGGCCTCCCTCCAATTCCTTGGTATGTTCCTCATCAATGTGGATAAAATGATTTCATAAAACCCCAAAAAAATATCAAGGTGAAATCTTTCCAATGAGTGCTTGATTCCAAAAAACAAAGGTGAAATCTAGGGCTGGACGAAAACGACGTTGAGTTCTAGAGTTTGATGAGAATAGAGAAAAAAGGAGCACGAATTTTAGGCTTTAGGGAGGAGGGAAGTTTCAAATTTTCATTTTTTTAATATGATGTGACTATACTCATTGTTATGTTTGTACATGATATATATGTTCGTACACGATATATAGTGTTGGGATTTCTTAATCGAAATGTACACCATTTAAATATTTCATAATCCTAAGTTGGCCATAGTAAAAATCTAATTTATTTATTTGAGTTATTAAGTATATTTTCTTCATGAATATGTAATTTTTTATATTTTTATTGACTAATCAAATATTAAAATAAGTTTAAGTGAGGTTTAAGTAAACAAACACATTGGGGCCACAACTCAAATCGTAAGTAAATTGTCATGGGAATATAGAGGCATTTCCTTAGAACATAAAACTAAATGGGGACCTATAAACTTAATCTTGCTATAGAGATACTCATGGAACCTTTCCCTTTGAAAATCCTCAGACACCAAGCAAGATGGCTAGATATTCATGGAACCTTTCCCTTTGAACATCCTAAGACACCAAGCAATATGCCATACAGATACTCATAGAACCTTTCCATTTGAACACCCTTAAAACCCAAGTAAAGTTAGTATTATTACCTTCAAAAACCTTTCCATTTGAACACCATTAAAACCCAAGTAAAGTTATTATTATTACCTTCAAATTTCATGTACGAACAAAATACAAATTATATTATTATTATTATTGACAAAATGCAAAAAGAATTACACTTATATTATCTTTCTCAGTAACTTTTTTATTACAACATTCTCTTTCAATTCTTATATTCCTGTTGTATTCAAAAATTTCATTATAAAACATTGTTCTATTCAGAATAAACAAAACAAGCTAAGTTGGTGAAATTAGAGTGTTTCTATTGTTTTTAAACGTTTGCACACTACAAATAAACTTACCTAGAAGTGGAATCATTGATTATTAACTATTATTATGACCATGAAATCAATTCAAATGGTCCACCTAATATATAGAGTGTATTAAAACTCTTTATGGTCAAATGGTGCACTTGATATATAGAGTGTATTTATCGAAAATAACATATTTAATAAAATTAAAACTTTAAAAATTATTTAAGTTTTTTTAATCCTTTTTAGCTTTTCCAAATCAAGTTGTCCCCCTAATCAAATCGAACTAGCCTATAGTAAACCAAAATTTTTATTTCAATCGACCGTGTTTGGTAAAGTGTTGTATTTTTGGTAAAATAAATTATATTTTAAAGTTCTCTCTTAACAAACTTAACTCACCTCGAAGGGACTAGAGTTGTCTTTAAATGAAATTGAAAATATAGGATTCCATACCATGCCAGTCACATTATGTTCTTGTTTGATGTTGCATCTCTTTAATCTCTCGTTTTATAATTTAACTTTTTCAATTCCATGAAATTTTCATGGAGAAGTAAACATAACATGGGTTCAAAATTAGAACATGTTTAATCCAACTCATGTGGACTTTTGAACTCATTCAAAACATGTACATTGATTATTTGTTGCTCTATTTTTATGAAAAACTAAATTTAACTTATAAAGAATTAATGAATTTAAGGTTATTTTATTATACAAATTTAACGATAAAAAATAAATTGGAATGTTTTCAAATGTGTTAATGTTGGGTTAGTGAAAGTGAAGTGTTGATATTGATTTTAGGAAGGTTCAAGATTTTCATCATTGACACCCTTGTGTTTGTAATGGTCTTGTGGATGTAACAAGTAATCAATGAGGAAGGAACGTATTTATTTCCACATACCTTGATTTGCAATTTCTAGTCTTTGGACCTTGTTGAAAAGAAATCCAATTATAGATAGAATTGAATTGTGGATCCATCATGCTAGACACAATGCTCGTCCACCAAATTGTGAAAAGGTTTCTTAATCGTATAAGTTGTTTACGAGGATGAAAAATATAAGAGTTTTAATCAAATCACCCTAGCTTATGGATGGTGCAGATCTCTTTAGAAGTGATGGCACCCTAAATTTAATCCACACATGAAATTATTGGTGGAGTCCTTGATATGGATTTACTTCCCTAGTTTACTTTTATAAAATTGGCATATCGAGACTCTTAGAGCCATTGGAAATTTTTTGGGCAGGTTCATTACCATCACTACAAAAAATAATAGTAATATTTCTAATACATGTGCTTGGATATATTTTTGCATTGATTCATGACCAGAAATTCTTTCCAAACTGCATGGAAGAGAATAGACAAAATTTGGACTATACAAACATTGTTTTTCCATGCAAAATTTGTTTTGAACACATGCATGTGGTGGCCTTGTGTCCAATGGAAAAATATTCACATCCTACCAAAAGGAAAGCCAATAATCCTTCCCAGTGGAAAGATTCAAAGATGGGACACCATTGGGTGGAACCCAAGATGACTTTAACATTACCTACATAAAAAAATTTGGTCACTAATATTATTTCATATTGCCATAGACACGGTGGAGACACCAATATGGTCATCATACTGAAGGAAACTTCTCTTGTATAGGTTTCAATGTCGTAAGACTCTCATGGGAAAGAGAAGAGGTGACATAGATCAAATTATTTAGATTGGGAAAGTATACAACCATAGTATCAATTATTGAAACACTACACGTAATGGTGTTAATTACCCCATCAATACCCAAATAAGGGGTTGGTTAGATTGAATGCAAGAGAAAAAAATGGAATTTGGTTTGAAATCTATAGCCAGATCTAGTTTTTTTCCAAGGAAAAAATATCACAATTCATTATAAAAAATAAATAACATTCTTTACAGTCATATAGACCTCATATATATCTTCACCTAATGATAGTATGTGTGTATAAAAACTCAAGAGAAACTCTATTCTACAGTAATTTCATTCTTCAATAATCATTTTATTTGTGCTTACAACACCCATAAAAACAACTACAAAATATGTTATTAATGTGGTTTTATGGCGGTCTTCCTTTGCAATTCTGATCTGGTGATACCTAGAAAATTCATCTGTGAAAGAATGCATTTCTTGACCACCTACTACATCAAGAACCTCATTAAGGAATGGTGTTGGAAAAGGATCATGCATGCAAGCATCATTCATCTTCCTTAGATCGATACAGATTCAGATTTCCCCAGTCTTTTTGTCTTGAACCACCATAGGACTTATCCATTTTGATTCTTCAACAGGTTCAATAATACCTGCATCTAGCATCTGATCAAGTTCATCCTTGACCCTTTATTTATAGCGCGGATTCAAATGGTATGGCCTCTGTCGCACTAGCTTTTCATTTGGTTTTAACGAGATTTTCATTTCCCCTAGGTCACCTAATATCCCCTTCATTTCTGAGAATTTTGTCGGGAACAAATCTTGAAACTCATGCAATATATCGGTGATATTTTCCATAGTCTCCTCATCCTAGTAGTCCCCAATATTGTCAATTTTTGGATTCTCCGCTGTCCCAATGTTAACTTTCTTAATCTTTAGCAGTCGAGTCATGGGATCTGTCAGCACATTCGGTGCTGTGACATCCCGACCTCCTTCAGTTTCTGGAATATTAATGTTGTGCAACTCATCATCATCATCTGGCTCATTCGAGAGGTTGTAGCATTCCATCATTGATTGCATGTGGCAATGCACATGTCGGTCCACAAGATATGCGACTAGGACCACTTTCAAGACTATGTCTCGAATGATCTGTAGTGCATTATTAACTTTTGTGTTAGCATCTGCAAAGCCAAAGGTATGCGCAAAGCAAACAATCAACTTCTCCCAAGTGGTATTTTCTCTGCACAGCTCGGCTGATATGTACCAAGACCTTGGAATTTCATCCAATGTGTGAATAAAACCATGGACCCACTCATCCTTGGGTCACAATGCCCACAGTTTCTGGCATTCTCTTAGATGACTACAAGGGTTATTCTTCCCATCATATCTCCTAGTGTGATATACCTCCAGATCTCTGAAGTGCATAGTCATCAATCGTCGACATTGTGCCCATTCATGAATGGTCTCCTTATGAACTTCCCACCAGCATTCTGGAGTGGCCTTTAATGCTTCTCCTAATGCCAACAAGCACTGAGGCTCAGATACCTTTGCTTCAAACTCCTCAAGGAATCAATATTTCTGTTATTCCTTCGTAGATCGAAAACTTAATGATCTCAGTCATGACATGGCGCAGTGACTGCGTGATCAGCCTGCATTTTCTGAGTGATACCTCATGCAGCTGGTTTTTCCAATTTTCCACCGTGTCATCAGAATCAGAGGACACAGAGCTAGCACTATGCTAACCTAGTTCTCCGTCTGCGGTAGGATGGATGTAATCCTCAGAGATATTGTAAATGTGATCCCATACTCCCATGACTTCATATTTAACTGGTTCAATATATCTCCTTCCATCATTAGGATCCATAGGTGCGATGACTCAGATATACCGTTTCTCAAATTTCTTAACCCGCTTTTTAAAATTTATCACGGCCATGTTGTCGTTGGCCCATTAAATCCCTAGTAGTGCGGGATAGGATCCCCCTCCATCAATGACTTTGATCACATCGAAATCATCATGATTCCTCATACCTTTGACATCTATAACTAGATTTGACACAACCGATTGGTTGAACTTTGGCCTGATTAGCCAATCTCAGCTACACTGGGGACCAACCAAGCTTCAGCTCCCCCATATTTTTCCACGTCTGTTTCATCGGGATATTCACATCTAACCCAATATCTAGAATAAATGAATCGATTTCATAGTCCCCAATCTGCATGTTCATCTGCATTTCTTTTCCTGTCTTTTTATTTTGTAAAGAATTCACCACAGAGTCCTGCAACTCTATATCTGGATGGCGCAACAACTTCTCGATCTCAACCAGACAATCAGAATCTTTTGCCAGGGATAGACAAATCTCAAAGAAATGTTGTAAGGTACCATACTACTGCAATGGTCCAACTTCTAATGAAGAATCAAAAGTAGAAAGCATGCCAAAAATAGGTGTCTTACCAGGATTTCTTCCAAGCGCCTCGTGAGCTTCAAAAAAGGTCTCTCTCTGAGTTGTGATATCAAACTGTGCTTTCTTCTTTCCACCCAGTCGCACATGTGGTTGTGGTCCATATTATCCATTCCTTGCACCTCCTTGAGTAACAATCCCAACATCAACATCCTCTGTCTGCGGTTCTGCTATAATGGTCGCAATCGTCGATCCTTGATTCTAGTTCTGCGGCGGAGGTGAATTCAGAGGTGGATTTTGGTTCACAGGAGGATTCATAGGCTGATTGATATTCTAATTTTGTACTGGAATTTGGGGCTGACCTTGATTCTGTATTTGTTGTTGGTTTTGTATTTTATTCTAGGCCTGGAACTGATTCTAATTCTGTAACAGTGGAACATTGTCGGCCTTCCATCTCGCAATTAGCTGAGGGAAATTTTCAACAGTATGATCATTCACTGCATAGTATACACATTGAAAGTGGGGACAATCCCTATGATAGTGGCCAAATGTCCCACAGTTGTAACACTAGATTGATGCATGACCTCGTCCTCCTCCATGGATGAAACCTCCTCTTCCTATGAATCCAAATCCTCTGCGATATCCCCCTTGCTGTTGATATTGTGGTTGAGCTACCTGCTGCTGATACTCGGGTTGCACCATTTTATACTGTGGGGTATTTGGTTGTTGCTGAACATAATTTGCTTCTTGGATGTACTGTTGTTATGGTGGAGCCATTGTTGTCTAAGTGTACTGTGGTCTCGGCATGAACTATGGCTGTGGTGCAACCTGTGTCTATGGTTGCGATGGAATAAATTGCATCTACGGTGGCAACGTATACTGGACTTGTGGTGGCGGCTGCGGATGTGGCTATTGTACCATGTGAGGGTATTCACCTTTCATGAAGTACGCATTGTATGTCTTCTCTTGAAGCAGATCATAAGCTTGACAGTCCTTATCGTCGTGCCCAGCAGAGCGACAGAAGGTGCAATATAAGCTTCTTGGCTTTGTAACCATTTTCTACATGTAGGTACAATTTTCATGTCGATGCCCATATACTTGACATATGTGACACCATGGCAGACTACCGCAACTCAACATGTTCGGTGCTCCCGATAGTAGATAATTCCAGAAAGAGGGAGAGGTATCTTTTGTGTGTCCATCCACCTGACACCAAGTGCACCACAAGTCATCATGTTCATCTTTCTCCTTGTTGATGTCCTGCAGTTGAATCGTTAGGCTCGCTAGCTGCGCCTGGATTTGGTTTATGCTGACAACAGTTTCTCTGATAGGTGAAGCTTCTAGCTTCATCTCAATTTCTAGAGCCTCTCAATGTGTCGCGATCTTTTTCTCTTTAATGAGTGTCGGATATGAGGGACCAGTTCAGCAATAAACTATTCTTTATGTTGGATGTCACTCATATTGAAGTTGACCCGTGTTAGGATATTTAGACACTTAGGAGTTAGTTAAGATCAACTTGTGTAATATATCTGTTAGGTAAAAGTGTGTTTCTTTAGTATGTATTAGTATGCATTTGTAAATATTCTAATATGATGGCCACGATATGTTCTAGACATAGAGTGATCCAATGGTTCAACTTCTCTTAGATCATACCTAACATTGATCTGTGTCTTAACACCTGATTGGTCCATGATCTCTATTTAAAGAGCATGGAGGGTCCTTGGCTAGTTGATTGATTATGAGAAGCTCATATGTAACTTTATTTCTTTTGCATAATAAATTTCTCCAAGTAGCTATTTGGCTAGGGTCATGGACTGTTTCCCTCTCAAGGTTTTTAACCACGTGACAAACATTGGTGTGTTGATATGTGATCTATTTGTGTGAAATGGTTGCTTAAGGTGTTCGGTCTTTTGGGAGTACCCTGTGTACCCAAACATGGTATCAGAGCGTTTATGAAGAACTGCTTTCGGTTTTGATCAAGATCTGGAATCATTGTTGCCAAAATTTTGAAAGGGTTTCTGGTTCTGGAGTTTTTGTGCATTTGTGTCCTATGGGAGCTATTCCATTGCATCTGGACCTCCATTTCCATTGGGAAATAGTTTTTGTTTAACCGAAAACCGTTTTCGTTTAATCCAGAAACAACCATTTCAGCAAATCTGAAGGTATAATGTTACAGTGATGGATTTGTTTAAATATATGATATTTTATAAGTTTTATTATTAGATCTTTATTATTTTAGTCTTGAACTATTTCCTTCCCTGGCTGCATATGCTCTTTGCCATGCACCTTGTGTGATCACGGCGAATCAGAAACATAAAGGGACAGTTTTTTTCTTATCTTCTTGGCTACGTATGCTCTTTGCCGTGCACCTTGTGCAATCATGACAAATAAAAAACAACGAGAAAACTTGAAAACGTAGACTTTTCGGGTAAGCTAACCAAGGTCCAACCCCATTGTGTGGAAACATTTTTTTTTGTTTTTTTTTTTGTGATTTGTAGGGAAAAAAGGAAAACATGGAGAACGAGAGAGAAGAGTAAAAAAAAAAAACTCTATTCCTCTTTCCATTCGTTTACGTACCTTTTAAACTTAGCTCACTTGGTCCAAAGTTGCTTTATTCCTTAATAGATTTTGAGTTCAAGTGTTATTAAGCTAATTTTTAGTGCATGCAATTTCTATTTTCAAGTTAATTTATTGTAAAAGTGCATCTCACTTAACTAAAATAAAATAAAAAGTGAGTCACTTAAGTCTTTTAATTTATTGTCGCACTACTTAAAGTAACATTATTGTAAAAGTGAACATCACGGATTCTACAAAAGTGATTCACTTAAAAGCAACTTTATTGTAAAGTGATTGTCAAAGGTTGATCTTGGGAAGAGGGGGGTTCTTTTTTTTAGTTGGTCAAGTTAATATCTGCCACGTCACTACTGGGGACATCTTCAACATTTTCTTTGATCAATCATAACTTCATCATCTAGAATTAGTTTTCAGTGCTGTCCGCATTTTTTTTAGCTCTTTGCATCCAGACAGTTAGTTTCTGTTCTTTCATCCATTAATTTACAATATGGTCACCCTTGTGATATTATAGTTACAAGTTCTAACTATTTCTCATGGAAATATCGTATGGAGGATGGTCTACGAAGTAGGGTACTTTTCAGGATAACCTCAGGGAAAGAAACATAACCCACTGATGATGATAAGAAAATTAAATGGGAAAATAGATGTGATGAAGCTCGTGGATTGATTGGGATGTAAATCTCTACTGATTTGTGATTCCACATATCTAGAATTGATGAACCTGGTAAAGCTTGGGAAAAGTTGGAATCTGTGTTTGGTAAACACAATGAAATTCGGGGTCATCAACTTGAGAATGAGTTGATTTCCTTGAATCCAAATAATTTTTCATGCATTCAAGACTATTTATCTAAGTATAAAACTTTTAGACTCTTATGTGAAGAATGCAAGATTAAGAAAGAAGACAAACAATGCATTTATCATGTTCTTTCCAAACTTGGACTTGCATATTCTATTTTTGTATCTACATTCTACTCCATGAAAGAATCCTTGAATGCAGCTAGCTATCAAGAGCATAGTCTTGAATCCTTTTGTGATTCCTTAATTAGAGAGAAAGATAAGCTCATTCATCTTGGAATAATTAACAATGCAGATATATCTGGGAAATCCTTATTGTTCCAACATAAATAAAAGTCCAAGCCTCCCAAGAAACAGAATTTTCGCAATAATAAGCCAAACAACAAGGGTCCCAAACCCTCTTAATTAGCTCCTTCTTTAAAAAATGACAAAGGATCTAAGTCAAAAGGAAAGAAGACTGAGCGTCATTGCAATTTTTGTGAGAAAGATAATCATGATGAATCTAAGTGTTTCAAGAAGATGGCAGCCTTGGAAGCAGCAATGAAGTAGCACCACATCAGCCTAGATTTGTCTTTAGAATCTACCTCTCATGACATGCACTTTGTGCTTCTGGTTACTCTTATACTGCATATTCTTCTTCTACTTCAAATGAATGGCTCATTGATTCTGGAGCATCTTATCATATGGCTAAGGATCAAGCCATCTTTTCTACTATGCATGAATGTAAGACCAACCAAATATTTGTTGGTGATGATAGATCTCTAAGTGTTGTAGGATATGGAACAGTTCCAGTAGAAAATGGTCATTTCAGTGATGTACTATGTGTTCCAAAAATTTCCTGCAATTTGTTATCTATCTATCAAATTACTAATTCGGGTGAAGGTAAAACTCTGACGTTTACACCTCACCAAGTTGTAATCAAGGATTTTAAAAATCCTCAAAATGTCCTTGCTACTGGAACTATTGATGATATTGCCAGGTTGTACAAATTTAACAACTTTGGGTCATCACATTTTCCTTCAGTTTTTGTTGCTCATAGTGATAACTTGAGCAAACTTTGGCATGAGCGATTTGGTCACTTAAATTATCGCTCATTGCAACAACTATGTAAAGACAATATGGTGACTAGTCTTCCGATGGTATCTTGCAAGGATGGTGTTTGTTCTGGTTGTGTACTCGAAAAACATCATCACGATAGTTTTGACAAACGTGTCTTTTGGCATGCCTCGGTTCCCTCAAAGCTTGTGCATAGTGACTTGTGTGTCCCTCTTCCATCTGCTTCCTTTTCTGGTTTCAGATATTTCTTAACTTTCATTGATGACTACTCCAAATGCACTTGGGTTTACTTCCTAAAACGTAAGAGTGAAGTATTTAACATGTTCTTCGCCTACAAGGCCCTTGTTGAAAAACAATCTGGTCATCAAATTATTAAGTTAAGATCTGACAATGAAGGAGAATATGTTAACAACAAGTTCACTACTTTCTGCACTGAACAAGGAATCCAACAACAACACACTGTTCCATATACACCACAACAAAATGGTGTAGCTGAACGAAAGAACTGCACTTTAAAAGAAATGGCTAATTGTATGATCCAATATAACGGACTAAGTCTTCAATATTGGGTTGAGGCCATAAATTGTGCAAATTACATAGTTAATCACACACCCACTAAAGTTTTACAAGGAATAACACCGAAAGAAGCATGGAGTAAAATTAAACTAGATGTAAGTCACTTCCGTGTGTTTGGTTGTGAAGCATGGGCTCACATTTCGGATGAAAAACAGAAAGCATTGTAGCCTAAAAGTGAAAAGTGCATATTTGTTGGATATTCTGAAGATGTAAAAGGTTATAGAATACTTCAGCCACATTCTCCTGATATAATCATTAGAATAGATGTTAAATTTGATGAAAATCTCTTGGCCTGTGAGCCTAACTTGGTGGGTGTGCCATCTTTGGCCTGTGAGCCTAATTCGGCAATTCTGCCTTCTTCTTCTTCTTCTTCCAAATTCCTTGATAGGTTTCCAACTCTAGTTTTTAATGATGATAGTGAGGATGAAAATCCACCTCCTCCTGCTCATATTCCTCCAATTGCACCAGCACCAATGCTTCCTCGATGGGTCCATTCAACATGTGAAGCAACTGGTGATCTTTTCGGTGATCCTAGAGATCAATGTCGAACACATTCTCAGTTTCAGTGAGCCTCTTCTCTTTTGGCTCAAGTTTTTGAGAATCATGATCCATAAACTTTTGCAGAAGCTTTAGGAAATCTAGACTGGGATGCAGTTATGGATGAAGAATATTGTTCCTTAATGGTGAATGATACTTGGGATCTTATTCCTCTTCCAAAAGGAAGAAAACTTGTCAGATGTAAATGGGTCTACAGATCTAAGTATGCATCAGATGGAAGTGTTGAAATACTTAAGGCAAGGTTAGTTGCCAAATTTTTTTCCCAAGTTGAAGGGATTCACTACAATGAAACCTTTGCTCCTGTGGCAAAAATGAGTTCCATCCGCCTTGTTCTTTCCCTGGCAGCCTTACATAACTAGAAATTTCATCAAATGGATGTCAAGTATGCCCTTTTACATGGTGATTTACAGGAGGAAATTTACATGGTACAACCTCCTGGATATGTTCAGGATAACTCTAGCCTTGTCTGTCTCCTTAAGAAATCCTCATATGGCCTTAAGCAAGCTCCTAGAGCTTGGTATGCCAAAATGGATAGCTTTCTCCTTGAGACTGGTTTTTCTAGATGCCATTCTGAACCCAATCTCTATACCAAGAAAGTAGGAAACCATATCATAATACTTGTTCTTTATGTTGATGATCTTATCCTTACCGGTAGTGACCCTAAACTTATAACCCATGTGAAATCCAGTCTTAAGCAAAATTTTGAAATGTCAGACTTAGGACATTTGCATTATTTTCTTCATCTCCAAGTCTTGCAAACCAAAGAAGGAATCTTTCTTTCCCAGTCTAAGTATGCTTGTGACCTTCTTCATCGCTTTCACATGGAATATTGTAAACTGGCCCCTTCTCCCTTCCAATCTAGAGTCAAACTTTCTGCCACTTGTACTTCCCCTGAAGTAGATTCCACCTTGTATCGTCAACTTGTTGGTAGTCTCTTATACTTGACTGATTCCCCTCCTAACCTTTCCTTTTTCATTGGTCGTGTTTCCATTTATATGTAAACACCTCATGAAAGTCATTGGAAAGCAGCAAAAATAAAACTTCGATATATTCGAGGTACAATTCAGTTTGGGATTCATTACACTACAGGGGGGAAGCCTTTGTTGGTTGGTTTCACTGATTCAGATTGGGCTGATGATCTTGATGATCAAAATTCTACTGCAGGTTATGTTTTGAGTCTAGGATTTGGACCTATCACTTGGTCTTGTAAGAAACAACAAGCTCTTGCTCTTTCCTCAGCAGAAGCATAATATTGAGCCACAATTAATGCTAGTAAGGAATCTTTATGGATTTGACAGATCCTTTCAGAGTTTGGATTCGAGCAGCAGTAGCCTGCTCCACTTTGGTGCGACAATCAAAGCGCCATCAAGCTTGCCAAAGATCCAGCTCTACATCAACGTAGCAAACACATTGATCTACACATGCACTTCATCATAAATCTTATTCATGATCATGTTCTTGAAATGCTCTATTGCCCTATAGATGATCAAGTTGCAAACATCTTCACCAAGTCTCTTATAGAAGCGAAGTTTTCTAAACTTCGATCTATGTTAGGAGTTCAAGAATGTGTCCTTAAGAGGGGATAGGCTCTAATGCTTCCTTCCTTCTCCAAATAGTGTCACTTTTGTAAATCTTGCAATCCTATCCCAAGTTGTTCTTAAGGGGGGATGTTAGGATATTTAGACACTTACGAGTTATTTAAGATCAACTTGTGTAATATATCCATTAGGTAAAAGTGTGTTTCTTTAGTATGAATTAGTATGCATTTGTAAATATTCTAATATGACAGTCACGATATGTTCTAGACATAGAGTGATCCAACGGTTCAACTTCTCTTAGATCATACCTACCATTGATCCTTGGCTTAACACCTGATTGGTCCATGATCTCTATTTAAAGAGCATGGAGGGTCCTTGGCTAGTTAATCGATTATGAGAAGCTCATATGTAACTTTCTTTATTTTCCATAATAAATTTCTCCAAGTAGCTATTTGGCTGGGGCCGTGGACTGTTTCCCTCTCGAGGGTTTTAACCACATGAGAAAAATCAATGTGTTGATCTGTGATCTATTTGTGTGAAGTGGTTGCTCAAGGTGTTTGGTATTTTGGGAGTACCTTGTGTACCCAAACAACCCATTCCATCGGCGTCTTAAACCTATTATCAAAGTCCCAAACCATCTCATTAGGGAATTGTTTGATTTCCTTCAGCTCTATGATGTACTGTGCTTCATATTTTGGTTTCTTGAATTCTTCAAGCAGTCGCTTCCAAATCTCATTCAATGTTGTTGTCACTGTCCCTTGTAGGACATGTATCAATCTCATGTACTAATCGGGAGCACAACCCAAAAGGGTGGTCACTAAATAGCCTTTCTTTACATCCTCGTCAGTAGTCTGTTTGGCTGTCCAGACTGCCTCACATAAGAACCAATATTTTTTTGGGTCATCAGTGCCATTTCCATGGAACATAGGTACCTTCATATTGTCCCCTACCATCCTAGACCATCTTCCTATTATTAGATGCTGCTTTACTACTAGATACCTATTGGCACATCAGACACGTTGACATAGATTGGGTATATTTTCTTGATGGTGGAGTAGTACACGGAGGTGTGGACATGTTGCTACCAAGGTTTCATCTTACTGCTAATCTAGGCATAGCCTAGGTCTACTCGTCCTCTTCATCATTGTAGGGTCTCTCCGTCCCATGTAGTTGTCCTTCGTGGTTTTGCATTTCGATCATAGCAGGACCTTCTCCTGTCCTCTACCTCTTCTCTACTCAGAACCTTTCTCCTCCCCTTGTACACCCACTCTCTTCCTCGGCTGCCCTCATAGTATCATTGAAACTTACACCCATCTACCCCTTATCTTTCCATTCATTTCCCCCCTTCTATTCTGGTGTTCAGAGCCTCCGCACAAAAAAAATTTACTACTCGAAGTGCATCTTTAGTATGCCCTTTTCACAAACAAGAATATTTATTGACAATTGCAGAGAGAACAAGAACCCACCTCATGGTCCATTGAAAAATTCACATTCTGCTTCTCTGCAATACTTGTTGGTATCAACTACAAACTCAGTGATGTATCCTTCCAAAATACTATCCAACCAAACTTCGACAACCTGCGATGCCTTATTGTCAGTTTCTTGGAGTTTCTGAATTAGCTCGGGGGTCTAGGACATCAGCTCTCCTCCCTAGAAGTTGCGCTTTTTGTAGGTGAATCACGCTAGCCACTCATAGATTATGATGGGAAACTCATAGAAAAACCATTCATGATGACCATCATGAATGTATCTCACCAACCATGCATCTGTCATTAACTTTGGAGTCTAATTTTCAGCTTCAGTGAACTCTTGCAGTATTAGGTCAAACCAATCTTGGATCTCCGGTTTCGTCGGATGCCACAACATATCCTCCTCTTTAGTCAGAACGAGGTCCCAGAAACAAAACCATTTGTTGTCGAAAACCCACCAACAAATCCTCGTCGACACGGGTTCCCACTCTGTCAACGACCAACCAGCATGATCTCCCTGAGCACCGACATAGACAGGTTTAACCCTACCTAGCAACACCCATAGAGAGGATGAAGTCTCACCCGAGATGTTTGAGGGAGAGTTGTCAGAATCACGTTTCTGGTAGTAAGGAGGAGGATCAGGGCATCGGATATTTATCAGCATAACTATCAAATCTAGCAAAACCATATATCAAATATCACAACATTCATCACAGATCTATCATTGCAATCACAAATCTAACAGATCGCATCATTCAAGTATTCATAGCAACAGTATGACATTCTTCGTTCATAAAACAAAACCATCACAACAAATAAAGACAGGAAAAGACATCACAGCATAAGAAAAGGGAAACAAAGAAAACATTGATTCAGCTCAATATCAGTCGTATCATATTACTTTCATCGCAACAGATCCAAAACAACAGTCATATTTATCCACAACAAGAGAAATATCAATCCACAGAGTCGCTCACAAATCACAAAAGACTGAATCTCTCACTTCAATCTCATTTCATACCCATCTCTCTGTGTGTATATCCATTTGTGTCTTTACAATTGCAATTCCAATCTATATATAGGCTTGTGCCTTTAGATTCAAGGTCCACTTATATCTAACTTCCTAACTGATTTAACCACTAATGACCTATATCCACCAAATGTGGTCAATCAATACAAAAATATGCATAAAATATTCAAAAGTGGTTTGTTTTCCTCCTGTCGCACTATCTTTGGCTTGCGTGGTGTCGCATGAGCTTGCACAGCCTCAGCTGTGCTACGCAACTCACTTACCCCAAAACCCCTGCCAACAGATAACAACAAAAATGAGTAAGCCCGACATATCATAGATAATGTTAGCAATTGGGGTTGCATAGTTTAGACAGAGATGGGATCTAGATCATCCTCCATGATGGTGTCATTTTGGAATTCCCATTTTTTCCATTCACTATCACCCAATAAGATACCATCCTTTGATAAATGATCTGTAATTTGATTCCTCTCTCTAAAAACATGTTGGAAGGATATTTCCCAAAATCTAAAGACAATTATGGTCAACTCTTCATAAATAAGCCTAAGATATATATTCCTTGGTGGTATGTGATATTTCATCCAGTTAATGATCAATAAAGATTCACGGAAAACTTGAAGTCTCTTGATGAACTTAGGTCCTAGAGGTTAATCCCAAACTATGGCCTAGTAGTAAAAAATTATTCATGGTGTTATGCATCCCAAAATGGCCACCATATCCCACTAACAATAAAAATTATTCCCTATGTAAGGCCTATGTGATGGACTTGAGCCTTGCGCAAAGTTAAGGGTCATTCATGGGTGATTATGGGTAAATGAAGGGTAATCAAGGGTTTATTAGTGATCATTGAAGGGTAATTCGTGGTCAATTACAGGTAATTAAGGGTCATTTAGGGGTAATTATTAAGTAATGAGTTGTGCTAATTAGGGGTTAATATAGGGTAAATTAGTGGGTAGTTAGGCAATAATGAGTGGTAACTAGGGGTCAATATGAGGACAACTAGGGGGAATTTAGGGGATAATTAGTGGCAATTATGGGTCAATTATGAGTTAATTAGGGGTAATTATGGGTAAGTAGGGTCCATTTATCCCAAGGGATTAACTAAACCAATGCTTCCCATGATGTTGGGAATTTAGTTAGGTTCATGGTGGCATGTTCCCATTTCAAATCCTTGTGTGTGAGGAACACTAGTCTACATCAATGGGTTTACTAGGGAATATGCCATATATGAGTGTTTAGAAGCATCCCTTAGGTTTCTCCATGAGGTTTCCTTCTAAAAATGTAGGGAACATTTAGATCCTATCAAGGGTTAATTAGTGGTAAGCATGGATTATTTAGGGGTAATTAGTGGCCAAGTAGGGGTCATATAGGTGCAATTAGTGGTTAACTAGGGGTCAATTATGAAGTTAATTAGGGGTCAATTATAGGGTAATTAGTGGTAAATTGCAGTACTCTTCAAGAGGATGGATATTGATAACATACTTGAAAATATATATTCAGGGGCAGTTCTTCTAACCGCCCCCTCCCCCCCCACCCAAAACACATGAGAATTGAAAATTTTACAGTGGTATTTAAAACACCACCTTTAGAAGTAAAATCCCCTTGAACTTTTTTTTTTTTTGTGGGGGTGGGGGGGGGGACTTATAAAACCATCTTGATACATATATTTTGGGGGTTTTATAAAAATTCCACAAATCCTCAATTAGTATATAACCATTAATTATGACTCATTGATAGAGCATTTGAACACCACATGGGCCCTAAATTTTTTCCTAAGAAAGAGATATGTGCATAATTTTAAGCATTAATATATGATGCAGGATTAGTTCATCTTTGAATATTGCAGACAAAAAGTAGTCCCTACATATTAAAAATGGTAGACATAAATAGAATATGGAGGTGACCCTAGGTTTGTAATATAGTTATACAAGTCATTGTGTATTGGTGTTATAAGTTCAACTCATATCTCTATATACCTTTGTGATTAACTTAAAGTGCCAAGTAAAATTCACTCTCAAATAGTACACAGAGACAAGCTTAGATATGCAATGTGTGTGTCTGTGTGTGTGATTTGTGTGTCCATGTGAATGCCCATCTTCTAGTATTATAATTTGGGCATTTACCTTTATGTTTCCAATCACCCTTTTACTATGTAAAATAAATCCCTTGGGAATCAAACGTTGGTCAATAATGTAGCGTAATGTTGGAATATTTGATATGGGACATAAAAATTGAGCAAATAATTTCTTTTTTCATTGAGATATGTCCACTTATAAGGCCAAAGATGTAAAACAATTTGATCCACTTCTTCAAATTAAAACTATGAGAATTGTTGAAATGCTTGTTGCTTCATTCCATTTTAAACCAAGACCAACATTGTCACGTCCCCATCCCTTCGACCGATGAAGAGGACTCTACCATGGCGTCAACCATCCGGGATAAGATCCCCATGAACATGTGCATGCATAAAATTGATGAAATGCTGAAATAAAATGCTTTGAACTAGAACATGCACAGATGCAATTGTTTATCATACACAGCGAAAGCAACATACATTCATACAAGCATTCAACATGTTCATCACATTCATTAACAGAAAATATGATTGCAGAAGTAAAATGGACAAGATCACTTATCTTATGAAGAACTCGTTCCGCAACCAGCTACGTCGCTGTAACGTTCCACCTGATTCGTAGGACCTCAACTTTAGTGCATTAAAATTTTGTTGTAAAAGAATGTGATCAACAGGTTAATCAATGGAACAACATTAATAGAAATTAAATGCTCAGAACAGGAATGAAAACCACAACACTGATAGATAGATACAAGGAAGAAAACACAGAAACAGAGTCACTAACAAAGGATGATAACGGAGTTCACCCCCTCCACTGGGCTACGTCTCCGGGCCCCCCTCCAATGGGAACTGATCCAATTAATGGCTTTAAAAAATGGTACAAATGGTTCTGGACTCTGCAAATCAATTTCAGCAGTATGGACAAAAGTCTGCAAGACCTCTTCTCTGGAATAATACAAATAGGCTTTCAAAAGCAAAGAAAAGCCCAATAAAACAGAGAAGACAGTCGACTCTTTACAATCATAGCAACTGGATATTAACAGTAAAGTCTCCAATACCTCCTCTCTAAAATTTACAAAACTGGACTTAAACAGTCAAGAGAAGCCAAGTTATAACTGAGAATAGTCGACTTCAAAAGGAATAGCAAAATGCTCTCTCCAAGCTTCTCATCATAGAGAAAACGTTGCACTATGCTCCCAACGAACTGAGTCCTCCCCCCCTTGGAACCATCCCTGGTTCCTCTCCTTTATTACTCATCTTTTCCATTACAAATGAGCCAAAACGTTCAAAGAAATGTGACTGTTCACATCCTGAAACCATTTCCTCAGGCTGTTCATATGCCTTTCGAGGTTATCCCAACTGTGGCATAACTGCCAAGAAAAGCTTTGCCAAATTGTTACAAATAAGCTGTACACATTATGAAATCCTGCCACATCATGATGTTCCACCTGCCATGCCAAGGATCTGACCTCCGGAACCATACGTGAACTAAACTTCCGAAATTTCTAGTCATCCGTGCTTCCGCTGTTGCAGAAGAGGATCAGCAACGGGCTCCGATGGTCTCAATCAGCGGTCATTTGGTTTTCGAGTCGGAACGTATGTTACTTTGGTTTCCGCAATTGCGGCTCTTTTATTGCTCCGACTTCGAATCCGTTCTGAACGTCTTTAAGTTTCTGTCGTTGTGGAAAAGGGAAAGCTTGTAAGCCCCGACGTTGCGGAAGGGGAAAATCTTTCGACTTTCCATCCTTATATATATATATATATATTTGCGTTCGGTTATCCCCATGGACAGACTAGTAGTTTGATCTCCTGCTGTTGCGGAAGAAGATGCTCTTCCGACCTCCGATGTTGCAGAAGGAGATCTCTTCTAACCTCCGATCTTGGTGTTTTCGCCATCCGTTTTTTTTCAACCGCCGTTTCTGAACCATTGTACCATATTGGATCTTTAAAGAGGAATAATCCACCAGATCAATCCTCCCCATTGGAGAGCTTTTGGACCACCAAAATCCTGAATTATTCTGCAAGTAAGTGAGGGTATAGCTCCCTCACTTTCTCAATCTCCATCCATATTGCTTTGCTAGGATACATTCCTTTCAGCCCCACTCGAAGGTACTCAGCATTCCCCCTTCGTGAAGTCCTTACATTTCTATCAAGGATAACATCATCCTACAACTCTCTCATATATTCAGGTGCCAAATCATCAACTGAAGGAATCTGTATGTTAATTTCCTCATCCATGATCATAGGAGGCTCATACAGTTTAAGATTCTCAACATTGATAACTGAATAAATTTGCATGTATGGAGGTAAATTCAAGCGAAAAGCATTAGTACCGATCTTTTCCAAGATCTCAAAAGGACCATACCTGATAGGCTTAAGATTTTTACCTTCACCTTTCATCCTTTCTTTAGCGATATGTAACCAAACTCAGTCACCAACCTGAAATTGATGATCAATTCAATGCTTGTCATGCTTGGATTTGTACTTGGCCTGGCTCTTCTCCAACTATTCTTGAACTGCTTGCTGCACTGCTTGGATTCTCTGAATTAACTTTAAAGCTTTATCTACATCATGATGTCCATCCACTGCATCTTTGCCAAAAGAGAAGTCCATCGGTGTTTTTGGCAGATAACCAAAACAAGTTTCAAAAGGAGATCTTTTCATGGAAGAATGAACTGCATGATTGTAAGCATGCTGTATATACTGCAACTACTCATCCCAAAGTTTAGGATGTTTACTACAATATCCTCTAAGCAGCTGAACCACTGTTATGTTCACTACCTCTGTTTGCCCATCGGTCTATGGATGAAAAGCTGTACTTTTATTTAGTTTGGTATCCATAAGCTCCCATAAAGTTGACCAGAATTTTCCCAAGAACTGGGAATCTCGATTAGATATAATCGACATGGGCAGCCCAAAATGTACCCAAACATTTTGAAAGAATAAAAGAGTTGTTTGTTCAGCAGTCATCTGCTTGTTACATGGCATTAAGATACACGTTTTGCTGAATCTATCCACAACAACATATAGGTAATCATGCCCTTTTCTAGACATAGGTAGTCCCCCTACAAAGTCCATAGAAATACTTTCCCAAGGACGAGAAGAAACTGGAAGAGGAGTGTACAAACCCAATTTCCTATTGCTAGGCTTACTTGTTGCACACATAACACAACCTCTTATATTTTTAGCTACAGTTTCTTGCATCTGAGGCCAATAGCAGTGATTCTGCAATACAGACATTGTTTTACTTACTCCAAAATGTCCTGCAATCAATGAACTATGTGCTTCTCGAACCACGGGCACTCTCTCTTTCTCTGGAATACAAAGTTTACCAAGATAATACAGAGTTGATTATGCACATAATAGTTCTCTTCCTGTTTACCATGTATAAGTGATGCATATACTTCCTTAAAATATTTATCTTCTGCATACTGTTCAATATAACTTTCATGTGTTAATGAACTATTCTAAAGAATGATTGAAGAATTCATAGGTGGCCTTGATAACATGTCTACTACTTTATTATGAATTCCCTTTTTGTACTTAATTACGAGATGAAGCTGTTGTAAAAACCCCATCCATCTTAAATGCCTACTTTGTTATATTTTAGTTTGAGATTGTAAATATTGAAGTGGCTGATGATCAGTATGTATGACTGTCTCTTTTCCCATGATATAATGTTTCCACTTCTTCACACTCTGTACTAAAGCATACAATTCTTTGTCATAGGTCGGATATTTACTTACAGCAGTAGAGAATGTCTCTGAATGGTAACAAACTGGCTTCCTTCCTTGCATCAAAACTGCTCCCATGGCAAACCTGCTGGCATCAGTTTCAATCTCAAATGGCTGCTGCAAATATGGCAATGTCAGAACTGGTGCTGTGCTAATATTTTCCTTCAACGTGTCGAAGGATCTCTGATGCTTGCCTCCCCACTGGAAAATTTCTTTAATGCTTGTCAACGCATGTAATGGAGCAGCAATGGAAGAAAATCCAGAAATGAATTTCCTCCAATACTGAACCGCACCCAGAAAACTTCTGATTTCAGTAACGGTGTTAGGCTGTGGCCAGTTTACAATGACAGCAACCTTGGCTGGGTCCACTTGCAAGTGGCCTCCACCAATAATATGGCCTAGATATACTAAAGAAGTTTTAGCAAATTCACATTTAGACATTTTTACATAAAGCTTCTCCTTTCTCAGTACATCTAAAATTTTCTTCACATGTACCACATGCTCTTCCCAAGTTTTGCTAAACACAAGGATATCATCTAGATATACAATTACAAAATCATCAATGAATGAACGAAAGACATCATTCATGACCCACATGAAAGTAGCAGGTGCATTACAGAGCCCAAAAGGCATCACAAGCCATTCATACAAACCCTGTTTCATTTTAAAAGCTGTTTTCCAGGCATCATGCTCAGCAACACGGATTTGATGATACCCACTACGCAAATCCAATTTTGTAAAATAAGTTGCATGTTTCAATTGATCAAGCAAATCATCAATACGAGGAAGAGGATACCTATTTTTAATGGTGATTTTGTTAAGGGCCCTGTAGTCGATACACATCCTCCACGACCCATCCTTCTTTGGAACCAAGACTATAGGAGAGCCACAAGGAGAAGTGCTGGGCCGGATGACCCCCTTCTCAATCAGCTCCTGAACCTGCTTCTTGATCTCCTCATTCTGCATTACAGACATCCGGTACATGGCTATGTTCGGGAGTGGCACATCCTGCTGCAAATGTATCTCATGCTGAATCTCTCTCTTCGGTGGTAACCCATTTGGATCTTGAAACAAATCATCATACTCAGAAATGATGTCAATCAGTTCAGATCTATGCTTAGGGTCACATTCTTCAAAATATTTAGAGACTTCATCATTTTTCATCTTAACCATCATCAACACAAAATTCTTACTAGCATTTACCAACCTATTCATTTTTCCTGCAGAGACTATTGCTAGATTGGTTTTTATCTTATGTGCTCGTACAATATATTCTACACCTTCTCTAAAAAGATGATACTTATTCTGCTCTCTATAAAAGACTGCTTTCCAGTCATACAAATATGGACTCCCAAGTACAATTCCACAAATGTCAAGTGGTACTACATCCAATTCTACCTCACCCCTAAACTTTTCAGTAATTGCAAATTTTAATACACATTTCCTTGTAACTTGCAATCATGTATCATTAGTAACCCAACCTAGAGGATAGGGATTTTCATGAGGTACCGTAACTAAATGCAATTTCTTAACCACTTCTTCTGATATCAGATTTACTTGTGAACCACTATCAAACAATGTATCAATCTTTATGTGATTTGCAATGACATGAACATGAAACAGTGCACTTCTATCTTTATCATTTTGCTTAGAAGTAGATGGCAGACTTGTACTTGCACTAGAATTGGATTGTGCATCAATGGGAAGTGAGATACTTTTATCCTTACCTTGGATTCTGACAGCTGTAACTTTTGTTTCATCACCTGAGTTGGATCCCAAGTCTTGAATAATTGCTGCAGTAGCTTTGGATTTTCCTTTATCTTTGTTTCCTCTGTACTTATTTGGCCTTAACTCCGGATGAAGTTTCCAACACCTAGAGACATCATGTCCCTTCTGACAATGCGAACACGTAGGATTTTCACCCTCTTTATTATTAGTAGCCATCTTCTTTTTCCCCTTATCTTTACCTTTCAATTTGCTGTCAAATTTAAATGACTTCTTCACAAAAGTATCATTAGCATGCTTACCCCTGGCTTCTAAATGGGTAGCTTGAACACATACATCATCCAAATTACTGGGATTAAACATCAACAAGGTATGTTTCAAATAAGAATGCATGCCACCAATGTACTTAAGAAGAGCTTCCTGTGTATCTAATGAAACATTCAATGCAATAGCCCTCTTTCTGAATTCATGAGTATAATCTTGAATTCTTTGTCCTTTAGCTTGTCTAAACATTTGCCAATTCATGGTTAATTGCTGCATGTGACCTAAAGGATAAAATTGCTTTCTTAATACTTCGATGAATTCATTCCAAACTGAAATAATTTTACCATTCTTTCGAAGATCTTGCTGAATCTTGCTCTCCCACCAAGTAAGAGCCATTCCACTCATCCTCAAAGTGGCCAATTGAATCTTGGAAGGGTCATCATTAATGCGCTGCACCCTGAAATATACTTCAAGCTGCTTGATCCAATTGTCTAATTTTTCAGCATCTACATCTCCATTATAAATAGGTAATTCAAATTTTACATCCAATTTGAAATAAGGCATATTAGGACTTGCATTATTTGAATGAGAAGTATGAGAAGAAGAGAAAGTCTGTTTATTGTCAGGAGGATCACCATCACCTCCTACTCCTTTACCCCTTTCTTCCTTCTTCACTTCTGCATCTCGGGATGAAGATCTTTCTTCTTTCTTCTTCCTTTCTGCTCGCTCATCGAGTAGAATTTCCATCATGGCTTTCATGCTCATAAAATACTCCAGGAACTCAGTTTCAGAAATGACAGGTTTTTCCCATTCTGTATGTCCTTCTTCTTCCCCTCGTGGAGAAGACATGGTTCTTGAGAATGTTCTCCTGGAGCCAATCTCAGGATCTCCTTCAACTAATTCTCCTTCACCAACCTTTGACCTAGACCTGGTAAGCATTCACAAACTTGCACAACAGTCAACCAGCTCTGATACCAAAATATGATCCGTAGAACCTTAACTTTAGTGCATTAAAAGTTTGTTGTAAAAGAATGCGATCAACAGGTTAATTAATGGAACAACATTAATAGAAATTAAATGCTCAGAACAGGAATGAAAACCACAACACTGATAGACAGATACAAGGAAGAAAACATAGAAACAGAGTCACTAACAGAGGTTGATAACGGAGTTCACCCCCTCCACTGGGAACCGATCCAATTAATGGCTTTAAAAAATGGTACAAATGGTTCCGGACTCTGCAAATCAATTTCAGCAGTATGGACAAAAGTTTGCAAGACCTCTTCTCTGGAATAATACAAATGGGATTTCAAAAGCAAAGAAAAGCCCAATAAAACAGAGAAGACAGTCGACTCTTTACAATCACAGCAACTCGATATTAATAGTAAAGTATTCAAGACCTCCTCTCTAAAAGTTACAAAACTGGACTTCAACAGTCAAAAGAAGCCAAGTTATAACTGAGAATAGTCGACTTCAAAAGGAACAACAAAATGCTCTCTCCAAGTTTCTCATCAAGAGAAAACGTTGCACTATGCTCCCAACGAACTGAGTCCTCCCCCCCTTGGAACCATCCCTGGTTCCTCTCCTTTATTACTCATCTTTGCCGTTACAAATGAGCCAAAATGTTCAAAGAAATGCGACTGTTCACATCCTGAAACCATTGCCTCAGGATGTGCATATGCCTTTCGACGTTATCCCAACTGTGGCATAACTGCCAAGAAAAGCTTTGCCAAAATGTTACAAATAATCTGTACACATTATGAAATCCTGCCACATCGTGATGTTCCACCTACCATGCCAAGTATTTGACCTCCGAAACCATACGTGAACTAAACTTCCGGAATTTCTAGTCATCCGTGCTTCCGCCGTTGCGGAAGAGGATCAGTAACGGGATCCGATGGTCTCAATCGGTGGTCATTTGGTTTTCAAGTCGAAACGTATGTTACTTTGGTTTCTGTAGTTGCGGATCTTTTATAGCTCCGAATTCCGATCTGTTCCGAAAGTCTTTAAGTTTCTGCAGTTGCGGAAAAGGGAAAGCTTGTAAGCCTCGACGTTGTGGAAGGGGAAAAACTTCCAACTTTCGATCCTTATATATATATTTGCATCTGATTATCCCCATGGATAGACTAGTAGTTTGGCTACCCTCCATTGCGGAAGAAGATGCTCTTCTGACCTCCGATGTTGCAGAAGGAGATCTCTTCCGACCTTCGATCTTGGTGTTTTCGTCGTCCATTTTTTTTTCAACCGCTGTTTCTAAACCATTGTACCAGATTGGATCTTTAAAGAGGAATAATCCACTAGATCACCACCCAACCATAGGCTAGCATGCTCCTAAATCTCTCAGCAATGCGGCCACCCCCAAGCTGGGCATGATTCTCCAAGGAATAGGGAACAAGCAGGATTACACATAGCCAAGGATACACAAAACACAGCCAAGCCAACAAAGTTGGGTTTATCAGGCCATCAAGAAGTTGGGAAAATCTCAATGCTAAGATGGTGAGCTCATTACAGAGCCAAGAACACCTACACCAGAACTAGCCTAGCTTCTAAGACACCCACACACACCCAACACAAGGAATCAGTCCCTTCTCTGCTACACAGTCCCTCAGGCCCTGCATTCCCTTCTAGTGCTATTCAGGGGTTGTGGAGAAGAAATCCAACCCTCTAGCCCTGTCTGTGTGGTTTCCAGCCACTAGGTTTATCAAGCAAACCAAGCCCCCATCCCTGCTCCCAACACATTCCGAAGAACAACCATTGGATGCAGGCAATTAATCAGCAATTACAGCTTAACAGGGGAAAACAACTCCCAAACAAATTATACAGTCCCAAACGTATCAGTGAACATGGGGAAAACAATAGTCCCAAACGTATCAGTGAACATGGGGAAAACAACAGTCCCAAAACGTAATCAGTGAGCACAACTCACAACATGGGGAAAATGACTCCAAACAGTCTGTGCGTGAGGGAAACTTGTACCAGACCCCAAATGTAAAGAAGAGCACAACAATGACAACAAACCTTGAGGAGAATGGCGACGACCATAACTTCACAGGAAGAACAACAGTTCCAATCTCAACCTTAAAATGATGGGGAGATTACACGACCATGCCATTCTATAAGGAGAACATATAGCTGAAAACATGAATGGCCCCTTCACAGGAAAATCATGGATGAAAGAGCATGGCTCCTAGCTCGCTGCGTGAGTCGAACCAAGAATAAAATCCTGTGCGTGAGAATAATGAACAGACATTGGTCCCTGCGTGAGGATGAACAACTCTGCCCATGCATGTGGATGAGCAGACAATGGCAAGAATGCGTAGTGGAGAGTGCGTGAGTGTTTCAGCACAGGCATGGAGAGAGTAGAATATCTGCAGGAGTGATGGCAGTGGTTTCTTTTGTCATTGTGAAGTCAACCGCGGGTGGAGTGTGCGTGTGGGCAAGGACTGACAGTCTTGCCACACTCCACTCCCAACCATAACTTCCCCAACTACCAGTAGTAATTCTTAATGGAGGTGGTTTGGTAAGACAAGCTGGTGACACATGGGTTCCCCCCCCCCCCATTGGCCAAGGTTTGACATCCCCCACCCTTTCCTTGTGAAAATCATGCCCTTTTCATTATGGTTGCAACGCTCATAGCTGGTCGGGTTCATTTTAATTAAAGATGCATATTTACATGATGACAACTTAATATATGCTGCATGCCCCGACATACCATCGGTGACAATGTAAATCCGAAACATAGCATAACCAATCAATGGTGGGGCCTTGGCCTTTATCTCCGCACCATGATCATTACAATATATACATCATACACATCTAATGCATCGGGGTCAAAACTAGGGTGTTACATTCCCCTCCCCCTTCAATAGCACTGTCCTCAGTGCTTTACAAAATTTGAACAAAAATGGATGTGCCAATCGCATGGCATCCTCCAGCTCCCACGTAGCCTCTTCAGGTCCGTAGTGCTCCCATTGCACCTTTACCTGACCTATGGCTCGGTTCCAGAGCATTGTGACCTTCCTGTCGAGGATGCACATTGGCTCAATTCGGAACTCTCCCTTGGGTTCCACCTTAATCACATCCCAGTTTATCACATGGTTAGGATCATGTACATATCTCTTAAGCAAAGAAACATGAAAAACATTATGAGCTCTAGTGCTAGAAGGCAATGCAAGTCTATATGCAACTGGCCCTATTCTTTCAAGAACTTCAAACGGCCCACAGTATCTAGGTGACAGCTTCGCACAACTCCCAAGCTTCAAGGAACTATTCCTTTCCCTCACTCTGAGGTAAACATGATCCCCAACACTGAACTCCCTGTTCACCCTATGCTTATTTACATAGCTTTTCTGTCTGTCCTGTTCTGCTTTCATATTCTGTCTAATCTTTATAACCTCTTTCTCCATTTCCTTGAGCAATTTTGGTCCAAGCACAACTCTATTCACTGGATTATCCCAAGTCACTGGTGTCCTACACCTTCTTCCATACAAAGCTTCATACGGACTCATCCCCAAGGATGCTTGCTGTCCATTGTTGTAAGCAAACTCTACCAAGTGTAAGTAATCTTCCCACTTGGTTGGTTTGTCCATCACATACATCTGAAGCATGTCTTCAAGTACCTGATTAACTCTTTCTGTCTGCCCATCTGTCTGAGGATGGTATGCAGTGCTGAAGTTAAGCTTTGTACCCAAATCTGCAAACAACCCCTTCCAAAAATTGGAAGTGAACTTGATATCTCTGTCAGAGACTATTGCCTTCGGCAATCCATGCAATTTGAATATCCCCTTCATGAATATATCAGCAATGTAATCAGTCTTATGTGTAGACTTCACTGGTATAAAATGCACTGCCTTTGTCAACTTGTCTACCACAACCATGATGGAATCATGTTGTCTCCAAGTCATTGGCAATCCTGTAATAAAATCCATGGAAATAACTTCCCATTTCCATTCTGGAACTGGAAAAGGTTGCAACAAACCTGCAGGGTGTTGATGCTCAACCTCTACCTGCTGACACTTTATGCACCTTGAAATGTACTCAGCCAGGTCCTTTTTCATTCTTGGCCAAAAGTACTGCTTTCTAGCTGTAGCAATTGTCTTCTGATATCCTGGGTGACTAGAATACGAAGCTTGATGGATTTCATCCATAACAACTCTCCTCAAATCTGCTACATCTGGAATATAAATTCTACCTTTATAAGAAATAAGTCCATCTTCTTCCAATTTATATCCCTCATACCTCTTCTCAAGACTTTGCTGCTGCAACTTGTCTTTTACCTGCTCATACAATTCATCTCCAGCAACATGACTAACAATCTGCTGCCTCAAATCTGATTGGAAAATACTAAGAGATGCCACATGCATTTCCTGCACCTTCCTGCTGAGTGCATCAGCTACCTTATTTTCCTTTCCCTTTATGTGCTTGATTTCAAAATCAAATTCACATAAAAACTCCAGCCATCTTGCTTGCCTAACATTCAGAGTAGGCTGATCAAACAAATACTTCAGTCCACAGTGATCTGTTCTGAGCTCAAATCTTCTACCCATCAAGTAATGCATCCACATCTTGAGAGCATGTACTATGGCTATAAGCTCTAGGTCATGAGTGGCATAGTTCATCTCATGTTCCTTAATATTTCTCGACTCATAACATATCACGTCATTGTCTTGCATAAGGACTCCTCCAAGCCCTTGTCTGCATGCATCAGTACACACCACAAAATCCTTCTCTGGATTTGCAACTTTCAATACAGGTGCACTGGTGAGAAGATTCTTCAACTGTTGGAAGCCTTCTTCACACCTCGATGTCCATTTGAACTTCATCCCCTTCTTTTGCAAAGAAGTGATGGCATGTGCAACTTTGGAGAATCCCTCAATGAATCTCCTATAGTATCCTGCAAGTCCCATAAAAGATCTTACATCTGTCACATTTCTTGGAGTAGGCCAATTCATAATGGCTTCAATCTTTTTAGGGTCCACAGATATACCCTCTTCTGAGATAATGTGACCCAAATATTGAATTCTATCTCTATAGAAGTCACACTTGCTTAGTTTTGCATACAGCTGGTGCTCCCTAAGCAATTTCAATGTCAATCTCAAATGCTCTTCATGCTCTTCCTCATTCTTAGAATAAACAAGAATGTAATCAAGGAAAACAAGAACAAACTTGTCCAAATACCTGCTGAAGACACTATTCATGAGGCACATAAATGTAGCTGGTGCATTTGTGAGACCAAATGGTACCACTACAAATTCATAATGCCCATACCTTGTTATGAAGGCTGTCTTATGAATGTCTTCATCCTTGATTCTCACCTGATGGTAACCAGACCTCAAGTCAATCTTAGAAAATACCTTTGCTCCTCTCATTTGATCAAAGAGGTCATCAATCCTAGGCAAAAGATATTTATTCTTCACAGTAACCTTGTTCAATTTTCTGTAATCAATACACAATTTGAGTGTACCATCTTTCTTCTTTACAAACAGAACTGGTGCTCCCCAAGGAGACACACTTGGCCGGATATACTTCCTTTCCAACAACTCTTGCAGTTGCATCTTCAATTCTAGCATCTCCGGTGTACTCATCCTGTAGGGTTCCTTGGACACTGGTGCTGCTCCTGGCACTAGTTCAATTGTGAAATCCATGTCCCGCTTTGGAGGAAGCCCTAGAATCTCATCAGGAAACACATCCATAAATTCCTTGTAACACTTGATAGTCCTCCAACCTAGGAGTTTTATCTCTCGTTTCCTCCAAAATCTGAGCTGTATACAACTGGAAACCCTTCCTACAGAACTTCTTTAACTGTATTGCTGAAACTTGCCTTACTGAAATTACCTTTGGAATACCTTTCACAACTACTAGGTTCCCTTCTTCATTCACGCATTCGAAAGTCTTATTGTAACAATGAAGCTTCACCCTGTGAGCTTCTAACCAATCCATTACAATGAGAACATCATAGGAACCAAGCGGTAGAACATTCAGATCTACACACGTGACCAATCCATTCATGACCAATGGACATTTCTCTACCACTTCACTGACCTTTCTCTTAGTCCCAGTAGCTAGCTGAACTAACCAAGACTTCCTATGCTTTACTTTCTAAAAAGCACAAATCTCCACTACTCTAGGAGTAATGTAACTATGAGTAGAACTAGGGGCAATCAAAATAGAAACAGATTGCTCAACAATCTTACCTGCTACTTCAACCACAGTTGACTGGTGATCTTCCTGGCGGTCCTCCAGTGCTGCATAAATCCTAGGGACTACCCTTGCTACTTGACCCATTGTTTCTGCTTCTTGAATATTATAAGCTGGCCTTGCACTCTCACTCTCGAGTGGACAATTCCTACGCATGTGGGGTCCTCCACATTTCCAACATTAAAGTGGCCCTCTATTCTGTTGTGGATCCTTAGGCTTTTCTCCTGTCACTCCAATTGGCTTACTCGCAGCTTGGGATGGCTGCTTCTACTGACTGCTGAAGTTAGAAGGTTTGAAACCCTTCTTTCTTTGGTCAAACTTCTCATTCTTCTTGTCCTTCCATGCCTTATGGTAATCTGGCTTACCTTTTATTTGCTCATAACAATACTTAGCTTTCCTTATTGCTTGTTCAAGAGTTCTAGGTTCATAAAACTCAATTCTATCTTTGTAATACTGAGGTAATCCACTCAGAAAACACTGGACCTTCACTTTTTCATCTTTGATGTACCTGACATATCTCAACAGCTCCAAAAAATTATTTGCATACTCTTCCATGGTCTGTTGTCCCAATCTCAGCTCATGGAACTCCTTAATCTTGCCATCATAATATCTATCAGAGAGGTATTTGTGCTTGAAATACTTCTTGAATTGTTTCCACTTAAGTCTCCTTTCACTGATCCTATTCACCTGCTTGAAGTGTTCCCACCAAATGGATGCTCTTCCATTTAGATTGAATATGGCAACTCTTTCCTTCATGTTTCCTGAATAATCATGCACTTGAAAGTACTTCTTTATCCCAAGAAGCCAAGCTTCTGCCTCTTGTCCAGTCTTTACCTCACCATCAAAGGTAGGAGGTTTAGCTTTATTAAATTCATCCCGAGAGCGATCCCTATGGTGTCTCTTTCTTTTTCTTTTATGAGAAGAAGAACTTGAATCCTCGCTGGATTCATCAAAATCAGATGATCCACTAGAAGTTTTTCTCCTTCTCCTAGTACTGTGTTTACTGCCTTTTGGTTTTGCTGTACCTTGTCTTGAGTCTATCTTTCTTTGTAAGTCTGTCAAACTCTGCAACATTGCAGCATTCAACTGATGCTGCTCTTCCTAGGATTTGATCAAGCTTCTCATCATGGCTGCAACATCTGACGGTGTCTCCTGGAATCTCCTTCCATTAGACTCTATGTCATCATTTCTATTACGTACATTTTCTCCCATGACATCTTCTGCTCGCTCGTAAGAATCCCAAGCATCATACCCATCATGGGTTCTCATGACTGAACCACCCCTGGCTTATCAACTACACTACCTGGAATACTTCCCTTGAAGGTGACTATGATTCTGCAAACGTGTTAGTAACACAACTGTTAGATGCATACTATTGATATAAATCGGAATCACTTACCTTCTCCTGGTATAATCATAAAATAACAAATTTTCCCAAACATAGAATTTTCTTCCTCAAGAACGCCTGTCTCAGGGGGACGACGGGGGTCAAGGGGGCTTGCCCCCTTGTGGCTTCTCCACTGCAGGGTGGGTCGAGGGCAGCGCCCCCATTTTTTTTTTTTTTGTAAATCATTGGTTTTCACGCAATTTGGCGCATAAGATCGCTACCACTTTCTCCCTTTCATCCCTGAAAATTCACTGTAAAACTGCTGAAAATCCCACTGAAAAATAGCCAACATTTGCTAAGAAATCCCATGGAAAACTCAAAATTTCCTTTTACAGGACCGGGTCTCATCCCAACTTTCAATCCAATGTTTCGGCGGTCAAAACAACTAGTTTTTCTACTGTTCATCGATGATCGGATCCATTAAGAACTACTGCGTCGGCGATCAGATCTTCTAACCTTCGGAAGGATAGTTCACTAAATAGCCGCAACGGCGGGTAGCGATCCCACTATGAGTTCCGTGGATCATAAACTCATCGGCTTTCGGAATCTCTATCCACTAACCATCGCCGATGACCGATGATTCTTGGACTTAGAGAAATTTTTCGAAATTTTCCCTCTTAGTCTTCCTTTTCGCCGCTTGATCGGCTCAATTCTCTTCTTTTCATTGGCGAAATAGTTCTATCAGCAACCGCAATGGCGGCCCACCATCTTCATTCTTCTCCCGATCGGTGGCCCAATCTCTTGAGGCATAACCTTATCGGTATCGGTAGTATTTTCTCTTCGAAAGGCTAGTGCTCTCGGCTTTCGAAATGGCGGCACATGAAACCATTTCTGCTTCCGATGGTCTATGTTTTCATTACTTAGAAAAATTTTGAACTTTCTTTACTGTGTCGGCTATCAGAGGCCTTAACCGTCGGGCACGTAGTTGTCTAGCTATCCGCAACGGTGGGCGCTCGATCCACTATTCTCCCCGATGGACGTCGAACACTTAGAAAAAAAAATTTCCACGATTTTCCTTCCAAATGTCCTTCGTCGGGTATGCTTCTGCCTAGCTCCTCCACTACATCGGGAGTCCTTCCCACTAAGTGTTCTGATGAAACGACTGTTCAAACACTTAGATAAATTTGTGGAAGTTGCTGTCATCAAATTCTGATCTCTGTTGGGAAGAAAGAAATCCTGCTTCTGTCACTGCATCTTTCATGGCTCATTCAGGCCCATGCTGCAACATGAGTTCTGATACCACACTGTCATGTTCCCATCCCTTTGACCGGCGAAGAGGACGCTACCATGGCGTTAACCATCCGGGCTAAGAGCCCCATGAACATGTGCATGCATAAAATTGCTGAAATGCTGAAATAAAATGTTTTGAACTAGAACATGCACAAATGCAATTGTTTATCATATACAGCGGAAGAAACATACATTCATATAAGCATTCAGCATGTTCATCACATTCATTAACATAAAATATGATTACAGAATTAAAATGGACAAGATCACTTATCTCATGAAGAACTCGTTCCGCAACCAGCTATGTCGCTGCAACGTTCCACCCAACCATAGTATAGCATGCTCCTAAATCTCTCAGCAATGCTGCCACCCCCGAGCTGGGCATGATTCTCCAAGGAATAGGGAACACGCAGGCTTACACATAGCCAAGGATACACAAAACACAGCCAAGCCAACACAGTTGGGTTTATCAGGCCATCAAGGAGTTGGGAAAATCTCAATGCTAAGCTGGTGAGCTCATTACAGAGCCAAGAACACCTACACCAGAACTAGCCTAGCTTCTAAGACACCCACACACACCCAACACAAGGAATCAGGTCCTTCTCTGCTACACAGTCCCTCAGGCCCTGCATTCCCTTCTAGTGCTATTCAGGGGTTGTGGAGAATAAAGCCAGCCCTCTAGCCTTGTCTGTGTGGTTTCCAGCCACCAGGTTTATCAAGCAAACAAAGCCCCATCCCTGCTCCCAACACAGTCCGAATACCAATCATTGCATGTAGGAAATTAATTAGCAATTACAGCTTAACAAGGGAAAACGACTCCCAAGCAAATTATACAGTCCCAAATGTATCTGTGAACGTGGGGAAAACAACAGTCCCAAAATGTAATCAATGAGCACAACTCACAACATGGGGAAAACAACTCCAAATAGTGTATGCATGAGGGAAACTTGCACCAGACCCCAAATGTAAAGAATACCACAACAATCACAACAAACCTTGAGGAGAACGACGACGACCATAACTTCACGGGAAGAACAATAGTTCCAATCTCAAACTTAAAATGATGGGGAGATTACACGACCATGCCAGTTTGTAAGGAGAACATACAGCTGAAAACATGAATGGCCCCTTCACAGGAAAATTGTGGATGAAAGAGCACAGCTCCCAGCTCGCTGCGTGACTCGAACCAAGAAAAAAATCCTGTCCGTGAGAATAATGAACAAACATTGGTCCATGTGTGAGGATGAATAGGTCTACCCATGTACGTGGATGAGCAGACAATGGCAAGAATGCGTAGTGGAGAGTGCATGAGTGTTTCAGCACCGGCGTGGAGAGAGTAGAATATCCGCGGGAGTGATGGAAATGGTTTCTTTTGTCATTGTGAAGTCAACCGCGGGTGGAGTGTGCATGTGGGAAAGGACGGACAGTCCTACCACACTCCACTCCCAACCATAACTTCCCCAACTACCAATAGAAATTCTTAATGGAGGTGGTTGGGTAAGACAAGGTGGTGACACATGGGTCCCCCCCCCCCCATTGGCCAAGGTTTGACATCCCCCACTCTTTCCTTGTGAAAATCATGCCCTTTTCATTATGGTTGCAGCGAGCATAGCTAGTCAGGTTCATTTTAATTAAAGATGCATATTTACATGATGACAACTTAATATATGTTGCATGCCTCGACATACCATCGGTGACAATGTAAATCCGAAACATAGCATAACCAATCAATGGTGGGGCCTTGGCCTTTAGCTCTGCACCATGATCATTGCAATATATACATCATACACATCTAATGCATCGGGGTCAAAACATGGGTGTTACAAACATGCCCTTAAGAGTACAAAGAAAGTTAGCTTTTGTGTTAATAATGATATCCACTTTTAGTGCCTTGTATGTTCTTGGTAAAAATGAGGGTATGGATGGGGTGGTTGTCCAAAAAAACCTTGTAGAGTAACATTTTGGTAGCACCATGATACATGGTATTGTACTACCTTTCTGCAAGGGGGGTGTAGGTGGGGTGGGGGGATAAGGGGTGATGGAACTACTAAACCCAATGACCATATTAGTCAATGTGAAACATAATGGATAACACTATTTCTATGGTCAACAGCTCACAACCTCTATTACTTGTTATTAAATCCAATATCTCAATTCCTGTAGTATCTAGAAGTATTATGACATGCATCATCATCATGGACATCAACGTTGTCATCATCGTCATCATCATCAATTACAAATGGTACATCAACATCATCTTGATAATCATCCTCATTATCATCATCATCAACAACATTCAGCACATCATCAACAAAATCATCGTCATCATTGTCATTATGGTCACTCATATGCCATTATTGTTCTTAATAATTCATTGCCATTAGAATTCATGTCACGTAATTGTTAAGGTCATTTCTATGCCATTGCATTCAAATGTTGTTGGGGACACTCAAATTCTATTAAAGAAATTTAGGTGACATTATGGTAATTTACCCCTCATTAGGAATAATCAAGATACAAATGTGCCATGATTATGATCATTTAGGTTCCACTATGATAAATCAAGATCCAAAAGTACTATCACATGAATCATGATCATTTAGATTGACATTGATATATCTTACGTTATTTCGGACATTTTTCGAACACAATTCCTAGCTCTAAACCTAGTGAAATTCCTAGCGCAGTTCCTTTCAAAATTTCTGGCATTATTCCAAGCGCTATAGCTGGCTCTATACTTGGCACTATGTTGGATTTTTTCTAGGAGCAATTCCTGTCTCTATACTTGACGATGTGTTGGATGTTTTTTCTACTGAAATTCATGGCACAAGTCCTGTCGCTAACCCTGGATTCATATATGGTGCTATTGTTGGGACTCAGAAATGTCACTTTTTCATCCACTTTATCTTACGCTATTCCTCACATTTCATCGTCCCATTAACCTTTTATCATACCATTTCCATACATATATGTGGGTTTCACCTTATTATTTCCACTTTATTTATTTTTAGTATTATAAGTGAATTTATGATTAAATATTAGAAAATTAACATGTTTTCAGTAATATCTCAAAGTATAAATGAGCTTTTTAATGTCTAGGAATATGTGAAGGATTAATTCAATGAAAATACTTCACATATATCTCCTCCACCATTTCAAGGAGATAGTTATGCAAAGAATATTCCAAGGAGAAGATCATGGATATTTGGTTGAGAGACATGTGGAGGATTGGCGAGAGATATGTAGAGGATTTGAAGGGATCATATCTTGTAATAATAGGAAAGTAGTTGAGTGGTTGAGTGAATAGTGGATCTCTCATTATGAGATGGTTATTTCCTTCACGTATAAAAGAGAGTGCTCTCTCTCCATTTCAATAATATTAAATCCTATATTATCTTAGAATATCTTAGATCTTAGATTATCTTAGAGAATAGTATATTGTAGAAGTTAGTCTTGACTTTGAAATATGGAGAAGGGAATTCTTAGATTTTGTTCATAATATTAGTTTTGATACTTTCATGATTTGTCATTGATTCTTGTGATGTAAATTAATATTGCTTGATTGTTAATGTAAGCTCACATGTGTTGTCTTGTTTCTCTTCATATGTTGTCTTTATTTTATGCAATTTACTTTCTGCCATGTGTTTCATCTTCTTGCATTAGATTAGCAATTGTGTGTTTCAGCTTAAGGGGGGTTAGATGAGATTAGTATTAGTTTCATGGGGGGTTAGATTAGCTTCATTTCACTTCTTTCTTACATATACTTTGCATGTGCTTCATAAGCCTATGAACCTCGGATTGAAAAATTAAATGGCTGGGCAACTACTACAACGGAATTAAAATGACATTAATTCGGCCCAACATTTTGGCGTCGTTGCTAGGGAAGCACGACGGATTGAAGTTTAGTTTGATTTCCTACAATCGTACACTAGAGTGTAAATTTCAATTCAATGAGTGAATTTCAATTTCTGCTAAGAGTGTTTCAATTCTGCAAGTGTGAATTTCGATTTCAGCAAGTGTGTTTTTTTTGCAACTATGAAGAGTAGTTGTTTTCTGTACATATTGTTTTTTTTAAATTTGTTTCAGCAAGAGTGTCTATTTAAAATTTTCATTTAGATTTGGGTGTTGTAATAATTCATTTTTCAAAATGATTTAACAATGAGTTTAATCTTGGAACAACTCACTCAGATCCTTACAAAAGTAGAAATCTCCTCTTCTCTCGAAGAGGAGATCCTGACAGCAATCAAGAGCTTAATTAATCCTCCAGAAATAGATGAAGAATTAGCATACAAAGAATCCTACACATTTGATGGAGAACAATCATGTGAACAAGAGATTGAGGAGGACCACGAGGAGTTGCAGTATGATTTGAGGAGTGAAAACTATGCCTATGAAAGCCCTATCGAAGGATGGTTTCAAGCGAGTACGAGGTTAGAACAATTTAGTTTTTCTTTTTTTCTAGTTAATTCACAGTCAGAACAATTAATTTCACACAGTTCTATTTATCCTAATATTCTCTTTGCAAAATTAACATAGAACATATTTTTATTGTTGTTACGTGAATAGCTACATTGGATATTTGATTACACGTAACTGTTTTCTAATTCCCAATTAGCATAGAGTAGGTAGGATTTTATTTTCAGTTTTTACTCTCACTTAGAATAAGTATGCTCTCCTCCGGGATTCATGCGATCGTGAGGATCATAAATAGGATGACTAAATTATGAAAAAAATTATGCCTAATCTATCTTTCGTCTACAATTTGTTCCATTTGCTCATAATTGTTTTTTTAAATTTGCAAATTAAAATTTTAAAAGTTCTTTTATTTGATTTTGTTAAATTATATATATATATATATATATATATATATATATATATATATTTGAGCCTCCATCCTTCGATCTACAATTAAAATAGTAGGCGCATTGAGCTGAAACATGAGCTATAACAGCTGTGGCTGAAACATGCTTTTCTAGCTGAAACACATACGCTGCAACAGTTGCAGCTGAAACACAAGAGATTAGGATGTTTTCTAAATTTTTTAGGAATAATAAATTAATGTTTGCAACATACCTAATCGATTTCATCTTTATTTTGCAATCATTATCTCCATTTGCTAAAAACATTTTGAAATTCTTTTTAAATAAAACTAGCCTGCAAATTTCATGTGGAAATTTCATTTTAAACTAAAAGAGTCGATGAAATTAGAATAGCTACAACTCCAAGTAGAAACAACGCAACTCTGATCTGAAACAACAACCGAAACATTGCAGTTGAAACACACCTGAAACAATATCACACATGCGATATTCTCATTTTTTTAACTTTCATCTTGATTCTGTTTTTCTTTGCGTGCACAAAATTATATGTTTGACTGTTTCAGCCACTCCACCTATGTGTTGGTTTGGTTCATTATTGGTTTAAACCTACAAAACTATAGACAATTAATACAATAACTATTCCATGCTGAAATAGTCACTACATGGTGGAATGCATCTTCCCTTTTCTGGTTATAGGGCTTCCATCTTCTTGCCTTTATCCATCGCTACCTTGAATCTAAACCTGCAAAAAAATAAAATCATTCAGATATGAAGCTCTTGCCTTAGTCCAAAACGAATAAAATAAACACAAACCAATTGTTGAGTATTACAAATATGATTATTATGAATTCCAACATAAATCTCTAAGACTTCAAAATCAAAATTCCATGCACTATCATCCAACGCATATCTCTGTGGTCAATCCTTATCTTTTCACAGTAATCTGCTCCTCGGATATTTACTCAGAGAATTTTCCATAATATCAGAGCAATGAATAACAGATAGATGGACGTTTCCAAACAAAATACTCAGCATCTTCCATGCATGCCGCATCCACCCATAGTGGCTTTTATTGAATAATAGAAGCACCCAACCGATCCAAGAAATCTGGCTTTGAATCTACATCTGCTAAAAATGGTTGTCGATAGTCCGCCAAAATCGGGTGGGACAGAAACCAATTGCTTAATACGCATTATCATTTATTAATAAACAACCAAGATATGCATGATCTGTGTGTTTAATTCTAGCCATGACTCACCCTTTTCATGACGGTTTCAACTTCCTGCAATTCTTCACGTATCTGCTAAGTTCGGTTACGGGTCGTCCACCTCATTTGACCAAATTCTTTCGGGCTGAATAATAGCCAATTCCATTTGTAGATTAATATAGTCCAGTTGTTAGTCCTAAATATTCCTTTCCATTCTGGCTAAATGATCAATAAGATGGTATTGCACGAATGAATATACTTGACTATTTTCTTTTTTGTTTTCGTCAATTAATGCTCATTTATAGACAATCAACTTTGGTGCAATGTCTGAGCAAACAATGATGAATTTCAAAAATATGGCACATGGGTTTTGTGCAAAAGGGTCTCATATAGTTGAATCGCATGCAGTTTGTGAAAATTCGACTTGGTTTGAGAGCAGTTCGCATTTTTCTGAACATGAAAATGCCAGGTTTTGGGATGGTCGATTTTCAATATGGCAGTCAAACTCATTAGCAAAGAATGAGTTGAATTCATTTTTTTAATTGAAGGAACAGTCTTATATCTGTCACAAATATAACAGATGAGATATGAGTCTCTTGTGGGAGTGGGCATGTAAATCACCGACATTTGAAAAAAATCGTTGGAGCCTCTAGAAGATTCAGATAAGTAGGAAATTAGAAATATCAATCTAATTGTCTTTCCAGGAACTGATCTATTATAGAAGCGGCTATGTAAGAGAGAATTACTAAAGGATGAATCCACAAGAGGGAAAGATTGTACACGTACATAAAATGTTAACTGCAAAGAAGACATGGAACATCAGACAAAATTTAGAGTAAAAGGGAAATGATTTCGGATAATGTATTGTCTATCTCTAGAAGTAAAGATATTAGTGGCACCCAAATTGTTGAAGATAGTGTTATTGAGCCAACACGTATTTGTTGTATGGAGATTGATTCTTATATTAAACTGGGTGAGTGCTCCTAAGAAATATGATGCTATGACTCAATGGCCCATTTGGACAAAGACTCCAGCATACTAGTTTTAGGAATTTGGTGCTCACAGTAGGTTTCAAAAAATAAAGAATGCTCATAAAAATATGACACTACGCCAGCTTATCTGAGATGAATGCTTCCTCTACACAGTTTGATGATATCACAACCTGACAGAGTGGATGGTCTCAAACATTGTGATGAATCAATACCTTTTGCAAGTTCTCCATCCATAAAACGTGAATGAGATGATAGTACCAGCCAGTGCAAGCTTCTCGTCCTCCAACGATGCTTTATCATTAGCTAGTCCTTATCTTTCTTTTCAAAACAAGCAATAGTGGAAGGATTAAGTGATGCGTTTGATTTTAATTAGCATATGCATGTGCATTAAGTAGAATACCTAAAGATGCACGATAATGTAGGTCTAGTCAAAAATAAAAAATAAAAAAATTATATTGTGCACAACTGTTGGGAAAAATTAATGACAACATATTCTTGTATCATCCGATAAATTATCCTTGCTGGTTTAATATCTATTTTCCATATCATGACATAATTGGTTTATGTGCATATTAATGATTATGTTGCGAAAGGAATTGTGATCGCAGAAGCAATTAGACAGGCCTTAAGACCACAAAAAGGAGGAAGGCGATCGCCCAAGAGTTTCTTGTATTAGTGCATGCATGACGATGAAAACTCAGAACAGCAATAGGAGTAGATCAATACTTATGGGAAGGTACAGATGTATTTTATGTTAACGACGATTTATGCAGGATCTAATGGGTGTTGCATCTAGCTGTTACAACCGGTTGTTGCAGCCCGGTGCTGCAGCTGGTTTTTGCAGCCTAATATTTAATTTTAAAATCCATAAAAGTGCACAATAAAGAAATTTTCTCACAGCGCAGCAAGTTTTATCTCCATCTAAAACATAAAGGAATTGATTAAATCTACAACAAATGGCTTGCAAATGGCTGTTACAGCCTTAACCAAAAAAATGCATGCCACATACAACACCTTGATTCGCATCTCAATTTGCGGGCACATGGAAAATAATCTTGAAAATCTGAGACATGGGTTTTGTGCATAACAACCTCATTTCCTTGAATTGAGAGCTAATCACCAAAAAAATCCACGGTTTACGATATACAACTGGTTCTTCAAGAGGGTGTTTTCTAGATTTACTGTTGCAGTCAGTTCCAAGCAGCTGAAACAGTAAACTCCATTGTTGTGACAATAAAGGCTGAACATAGTTCTGTGAAGGATGAACATAGTTTTGTGAAGGCTAAACATAGTTCTGTGAAGGCTAAACATAGTTTTGTGAAGGCTGAACAAAGGCTGAACAAAGCTCAGAAAAAGGGCTGAACAGAGAAACGGCTAAACATATTTTTGTGAAGGATGAATAAAGGCTGAACAAAGCTTAGAAAAAGGGTTGAACAAAGAAAAGAAAACAGCTGAACAAATCCCCTAAGCATCAATTGAAAATATTATAATCATAGAAGCAATTGGACCGGTATTAACACCGCAAAAAGGAGGAAGGTGAGAAGCAAATCGATATGGGGCAACTACTGGTCGTTGTTGCAGCTCGTTGTCGCCGTTGTGTGTCACAGTTGGTTGGGTTGTTACAACTATGACCACGTAAATTTAATTTAGAGTGTTTTTGCCATTATTTTTATTTTATTTTGGTGTATTGTAAAAATAAAACAAAAACAAGAAAAATATATAAAATTATAAAAATTATTTCTTTTTTTTTTACATTTTGCAAAAGAAAAAGAAAAAGAAAAAGAAAAAAAAAATATATATATATATATATATATATATATATATATATATATAAATATAATCACAAAAAGTTTAAAAAAATAAGAACAACCAAAACAAAAATAAAGTTGCAATTGGACGTTTTCATTTTTCCTAAAATTGCTTTTATGATTAATGATGAATTGTTTTTCTTAAAGTCACTTTGACAATAATCACAGATGAAACCAGCATGGGAAATAGGTAATTTTCTTTGCAGCTTATGTACTTCTTTCTGCATGATATGTTTTCTTTTACAAACTTCTCACAATTTTTATACTAGGTTGCATGAGGACATGCAACCATATCAGTTGGGGAGGGAGAACTATATTCAATACATATTCACTAATAAGTTTTCATGCAATATTTTGTACTAAAGTTTTTTTTCAAGTTTCAGAGACAGTCGCATTTTGCTGCTGAAGTGATTTTTCAAAGAAACACAAAATTTTTAAGAAACATGCTTTGATAGACAACCTGAAGGACCTGTTACTCATGACATTTTCTCATAAACATCATAACGTTGGTTGTTACACAGAAACCATTCTTAAACTTGCGTCATGATTGTTTATCCATATTTCTCCTTTAGAGCACCTTCATCATCCATGTCTTCAAATCCACTTTCCATCGCTTTATCTGTCATGACTTCAGACATACATATCATTCTGAGTTGCATACATCCCTTTATATTTTTCAATTCATCTTGCCCTCTTTTTCCTTTCCAGTTTTCCTTCTAAAAAAAATCAACTCCAATTCCATGACTACATGGCCTTGCCATATCCACTGCTTGACTCTGAGATCTTTTCACTTATAGTCCTACCAATCTTTTTATACCAACTCACGTTGAGTGATGTGGGATTTTTTAAGGCCCACCTTTCAACAAGTCTTTCCCCATCGACCTCAGCACCTCATCTAGGATATAGACTAGAGTTCATTTTGAGTACTTGGAGGATTGCATGCCTTAATGGCAAGTTCTCTCGCTGACAATCATGGGAATTCATCAATGTCCCTTGATCATCAGATCTTGCAAGTGGCTCGGCATTAGCACATCTATTCTCACTTCGCAAGATGTACTTGGGTACCTTGGCACTCATTGACATCACTGGTGAGTTTCCTCGCATTGGTTAATGGAATTCATCAATGGCCAATAATCCAATGATTTCTCTTCATGCTCGACCTCAACACATTTATTTGCATGACTAGAATTGTACCATCGGGTTTTGTAGCAGGTGAAGACTATACATTCTTTATCATGACTCCATCAGCAGTTGCAGAAACATGACTTCAGATCTATGAGTGTACCACAGTTCCACTTTCTTCCTTCCACATTTTCCATTATTTATCAGCAGTAGTTCAGATTCCTCCACTTCACATTACAACAGTTACAACTCCAGCATCATTTACAATTACATTTTTAACCTGCAGCCCTGACATATTTTACATTATTTGTCAGTAGCAGTTCAGATTCCTCCACTTGACATTACAGTAGTTCCAATAGTTACAGTTACAACATCATTTACAGTTACATTTTTATCCTGCATCCATGACATATTTTCCATGATTCAACAGTAGCAATTTCAATTCCTTCACTGCCCATGATCCAGCAGTTACAGATGCAGTAACAGTGACACATTCCATGATCCAGCGGCATCAGCTACATTCCTATTGCATCGTTCATCTACTTTTTGGGTAAGTGGGGGTATGTTGTTTTCTAAACTTTAATCATGCAATTCCTTACATGCTAGCAATGAATAATTTGGAAAATTCCCTCACCATGCTACATTTCTTTCACAGCCCATGCTAGGTTGCATGAGGACATGCAACCACATCAGTTGGGGAGGGGAAACTATATTCAATAAATACTCACTACTATCATTCCTTTATTTTCACCACCATCGCCCATTTTTCATCTCATTTACCATTCACGAGCATTTCTTTTCCGACAAATCCTCTATTGCACTTTGATTCATACACATTGATATACATATTGGCATGATTCATAAAGATAAAGAAAATGATTTCTTATGCACAATGATGCTTTCTATGCCCATTAATAGCTTATCATTTTCAGTGAGTGTATGGTTAAATTTTTATGCAACTAGAAAATAGATGACAAAATGAATGTTGTTAACACAAGAACTAACATTCTTTACATTCATGGTTGTCACACAAGAACCAACCATAAGGAAAATGTCAACTGTTACTCTTGCATTTCACATCATGAAATGATTGTTGTTAACACAAGAACCAACATTCTTTATATTCATGATTGTCACACAAGAACCAACCATAAGGCCCACCCATGCCAGTTGTTACTCATGTATTTCACACCCTGGAAATATTCATTGTTAAAAAACATCATCAATCAAAGCCAAAGTTTAGATGCCAAAAGTTCTTGAGAAGATCCATACATAGTTGCATGAGGACATGCAACAAGTTCAATTGGGGATTATGTTGGGACTCATAAATGTCACTTTTTCATCCACTTTATCTTCCACTATTCCTCACATTTCATCATCCCATTAACCTTTTATCATACCATTTCCATACATATATGTGGGTTTCACCTTATTATTTCCACTTTATTTATTTTTAGTATTATAAGTGAATTTATGATTAAATATTAGAAAATTAACATCTTTTTCACTAATATCTCAAAGTATGGATGAGCTTTGTAATGTGTAGGAATATGTGAAGGATTAATTCAAAGAAAAGACTTCATGTATATCTCCTACACCATTTCAAGGAGATAGTTATGCAAAGAATATTCCAAGGAGAAGATCATGGATATTTGGTTGAGAGACATGTGGAGGATTGGTGAGATATATGTGGAGGATTTGAAGGGATCATATCTTGTAATAATAGGAAAGTAGTTGACTGGTTGAGCGAATAGTGGATCTCTCATTATGAGATGGTTATTTCCTTCATGTATAAAAGAGAGTGCTCTCTCTTCATTTCAATAATCTTAAATCCTAGATTATCTTAGAATATCATAGATCTTAGATTATCTTAGAGAATAGTACATTGTAGAAGTTAGTCTTGACTTTGTAATATGGAGAAGGGAATTCTTAGATTTTGTTCATAATATTAGTTTTGATTTGTCATTGATTCTTGTGATGTAAATTAAGATTGCTTGATTGTTAATGTGAGCTCACATATGTTGTCTTGTTGCTCTTCATATGTTTTCTTTCTTTTATGCAATTTAATTTCAGTCGTGTGTTTCATCTTCTTGCATTAGATTAGCAATTGTGTGTTTCAGCTTAAGGGGGGTTAGATTAGATTAGTCTTAGTTTCACGGGGGGTTAGTCTAGCTTAATTTCACTTCCGTCTTGCATATACTTTTCATGTGCTTTGTAACCCTACGAACCTCATATTGATAAATTAAATGGCTGGGAAACTACTACAACAGAATTAAAATGATAGTAATTCATCCCAACAGCTATGTTATTCAAGAATATTTTTTGGAGCCTATTCTAGGCGTTATATGGGATGCTTTTTTGGATGCTAATTGGGACGTTAATTTGGATGCTAATTGGGATGTTAATTTGGATGCTAATTGGGATGATAATTGTGATGCTAATTGGGAAGCTAATTGGGACATTAATTGGGATTCTAATCATCATCCAAAATAGAACCAACTTTTAAAAGGGGGTGCTAATTGAGACGCTAATTGGGACTCTAATTGGGACGTTGGTTCGGATGCTAATTGGGACGCTAATTGGGACATTAATTGGGATGCTAATCAGTGTCCAAAATAGCTCCATATTTTAACAAGGGACACAAATAATGCCATTAAAAGATCCATTCCATGGAAAAGCGTCCAGTTTGTCCAAAAAATGATGAAAAATACACTAAACGTGATAGGTAACGCTAAAAAGGAATCTAAAAGAGATGTTAATCACAAGGTTTTGTTGTAGTGGGGGCTCACATATAAGGTGAATAGGACCATAAAAAAAACCAGGGGGCTATAATGGATTAAATCTAGAAATAAACAGGTTAGGAATAGGTAAACCACAGACAAATGGTCTGGAAAAAGGGTCTCAAATACCGAAAATGACTAAAAAACTGCAGGTCGCACCTGTCGGTGAACCAGGTGTGATTGGGGTCACACACAAATTTAAAAAAATCGCCATCATGATAGAAAATAAAAAAAAAGTATTAGGTCATACAAAACAGTGGTTTATGCATGACAGATTGCACAAAATTGGGTCATAGTAGCAACCGAGATCGTTACGGAAGCCTAGACAAGTGAAATCTAGAGTTTTGGTCCATGTCGCACTTATTGGAGAAGAATGTGCAACCTAGGTCTCACTTATCAGGAAAAAATATGGAACTTGGTCACATATTTCTACCAAAGAGGTGAGATCGAACCTAAACTGAGGGTTTTTTAAGAAAAAACTAACAACTTGGGCCGATGGGGAATGAACTATGTTAGGATTGGTTCGGATATGCTGCAAGGGGGGTGAGATGTGTGATAGCTGAAGTTACTCCAAGTATAAAAAAACTAATATAAACACTTGCAAAAAACAAAGATCTGAGGGGATTGAGATAGCAGAGTCACCAAAATTGTAGTGGGTATTTCTCCCCTACTACATGCAAAAGCACCTACCCTAGATAAACCGGATCATAGGGTAGAGTTCATGGTGTGAGGGATTTCTCAACCTCGACTTGCAAAAATAAATAAAAACAATGACAATATTTTTTATGAGTTTTTAAATAGTTTGTCTAACTAATGAAAAACAATAACATTCATACCTTTTAGTAACATGGTCCACTACAGCCGTCTAAGGAAATGGTCCATCATCTCCACAATATGGTTCTCTAGTCATCTCCACTAATGGTTTTCAAAAAGGGGGAATGGATCCAAGTGGGTATGGAGCAAGCTCAACATACACCATGGGAATGATATGGAAAAAATATGGGAATAATGGAAAAAGGTGAAAAGTTGACTAAAGGTTGAAAAGTCAAGGAATTGTTTTGGGGAGACATTCACAATGTATTTATAGGATGATCTAATGTAGTTTGACCCATGGTATTTTATTATGCATGGTATTTGTCCATGGTTTTTGGCCCATTCTCATTTTAGGGGTTTTTGGTCCTTTATGTATAGAGTGGGGATAAGTCACAATAAATTCTCAACTTCCCTTCATTTATGGGGGAAGGAATAATAATGTTTTGGACCGCATTTGGTGGAATTTTAGTTTTGAAGGTCAAAATGGAAGGAATAAAGGTGGGATTATGAGGTATAATTATGTGTTGGACCATGGAGAGCTAGGTGATTTTTTTTTTTTGTCTTAACAACTCCCAAAAATATTCTTATATCAGTTATATTATTTGGCTTAGGCCAATTTACAATGACCTCCACTTTAGAGGGATCAATCTTGAGTTCACCCTCCCCCACAATGTAACCTAAATAAACTAAATATGTCTTTCCAAACTCACGTTTTGACATCTTTAAGTACAAATTTTCTCTTACAAGTACATCGAATACCTATTTGACATGCTTGACATGCTCTTCCCAAGTACGACTAAAACTCAAAATATCATCTAAGTAGACTATGACTAAGTCATCAATGAAGGGACCAAAAACATCATTCATCACTCTCATAAATGTTGTGGGTGCATTACAAATCCCAAAGGGCATTACATCCATTCATATAACCACTGTTTAGTTTTGAGCGAACTCTTCCAAATATCATTGTCATGAATATGAATTTGATGATAGCCACTTCATAAGTCTAGCTTAGGGAAAAAAATTGCAATCTTAAGCTGATATAATAGATCATCAATGAAAGGAAGATAATACCTATTTTTTAATTTGATTATGTTCAGCACCATTATAATTATCACACACATGCCATGTGCCATCCTTTTTAGGAACCAAAACAATCGGTGAACCACATGGGGAGGAACTTGGCCAAATGTACCCTCTTTCAAGCACTTCCTAAACCTTTTTCTTTATCTTTGCATTCTGAATTATGGAAGACCTACACATACCAATATTAGGAATATGTGCATCTTGCTATAAATGAATTTCATGTTGAATTTCCCTTTTAGGAGGTAACCCTTTAGGTTCTTGAAACACAATATCATAATCATATGCATCTAGCTTCTTGAAACAAAATATCGTAATCATATGACACTTTAATCAAGTCCTTTTTAATTTTTGGATCACATCCCTTAAAATATTCAGTTTGTTCAACATATTTTGCTTTAACTATCATGAGTACAAAGTTCTTACTAGCATTTTCCAGCCTCTTCATTTTATTTGCATAAACTAAATAAAGATTAGTTTTCATGTGATGTGCATGAACAATGTATTCAATATCATGTTTAGTGAGATGATACATGTTATATTCCCTATAAAAGATAGCATTCCTATCATAAAGATACAGACTACCCAACACAATACTACAAATATCCAATAGGACCACATCTAGATCTAGTTCATCAATAAATCTAGAAGTAATGGAAAGTCTAAGTATACATTTCTTTGTAACTTGCAAATGTGCATTATCATGTAGCCATCCAAGTCGATATAGTTTAGTGTGTAACTTAGTTTCTAGATGTAATTTCTTAACTACTTCTTTTGAAATTAGATTTTCTTGTGATCCACTATCAAAAAGAGTATAATTTTTTATTTGTTTAGATATTACTCTAATATGAAATAGCTCACTCATGTTTCTTTCATCAACAACTGGTTCATTCTTTCAAACATAAATAGAAGGATTTTTACCTTGAATGCTTGTAGAAACAACCTTAGTTCCATCCCCAGAATTAGATCCCAAATCAAGTTGGATTGTTGTAGTAGTAGTCTTATTTTCTTCTTTATGCCGAAACTTCTCAGACTTGAGTTGTGAATGAAGTTTCCAACATTTGGAAGCATCATGACCTTTTTTCTTAAAATGAGTACATGTAGGTTTTCCTCCTTCTTTCTTCATAGTAGTTGTATGTTTACCTTTCCCTTTCCCTTTGAACTTGTTTCCATTTGGTTTAAAAGGCTTATTGGACTCCATGTGTGTCGCTTGAACACATAACTCATCAAGGTTAGTCAAATTAAACATTAGTATCATATGACGTAAATAACTATGTAATACTCCTATATAGTTAAGAACAGTTTCTTGAGTGTAGAGAGGTATTCCAAGTATCAAATATATTTTCCTGAACTCTTGTGTGTATTCCTGCACACCTTGTCCCTTACCTTGCCTCAAGTTCTGCCAGTCCATCATAGCTTGCTGCATATATCCCAATGGATAAAATTGTGTTTTTAATGCTGAAGTGAACTCATACCAAGGGGATATTATTTTACCTTTTGTGGAAAGATCCTCTTGAGATATGCTCTCCCACCAGATGACAGTAGTCCCTCCAAGCTGGAGAGAAGCCATCTGAATTTTAATGCTATCTTCAGTAAATTTTTTAATCCTACAATAAACTTCTATTTGACATATCTAATTGCATAATTTTTTAGCATTAAGTTCTCATTGTAAATAGGTAATTCAAACTTAATATCAAGCTTCAATTGAGGCACATTAAAGTCAATTTTTCCATGAAGTTTCTTTTGTTTTCCAGATGGAGAATTTAAATAACCATCAATATTGTAGTGGGGATTTCTCCCCTACTATGTGCAAGAGAACCTACCCTAGATTAACCAAATCTAAGGGTAGAGTTCATGGTGCAAGGGATTTCTCGACCTTGACTTACAACGAGCAATAACAACAATTTTATATTTTATCTAACTAATGCAATAAAATAACCAAAATACCATTAAATTGGGCCACTACAGCCATTTTAAGAAATGGTCCATAGGCTCCCACAATCCTGGTCTTCGTTTATCTCTAATAAGGGTTTTTCATTGGGAAATGGATCAAGGGTTACATAGACAGAACTCAACGTGCAATGTGGGATAGTGTGGCGAAAGGTGTGAGAAGTGAGGAATTATGGGAAAAAATGAAATTTCAAAGTGTTATGATGGACAAAAAAAAATTATGGGGAGACCTTGACAATGTATTTATAGGGTGATCCAAGAATTTTTTTCCCATGGTAATGAACCATGGTATTTCATTGTGCATGGTATTTGTCCATGGTTTTTTACCCATTCTCATTTTAGGGTTTGTTGGTCCTTTTTGGAGAGACTGGGATTATGTCGCAATAAATGACCATCTTCCTTGTACTTATGGGGGAAGGGATACTAATGTTTTGGACAATTTTTGGTGGAATATAAATGTGAAGGTCAAAATGGAGGGAATAATGATGGGATTATGATGTATAATTATGGTTTCCACCATAGAGAGCTATGTGGACAATTTTTGGTGTTAACATATTGCGCTCTAATGTGTGAGGGAAGGAGCTCATCATATATAGGACAAAAATCATAGGATCAAGGGAGAAATGGTGAAAACGGTGGAGAAATCGAAGGTAACGGTGGAGGAGTCAGAGTTTCCTCATTCGAACTACATTGGATTTTGATCTGTATTACTTATAAAAATGGATGAGGTACATATAATCTCATATATATATATGGACGAGGAGGGCATACCCATGCTCATATCAATGTCTCAATATACAAATATGGATCACGGCTCAAACAATGGGAGTCAATAAATGCATACAAATGGGAGTAGATAATGGTGGCTTCAATAGGAAGATGAATACTTATACTGATCTAAAAAACTAGTACTTAGAAACAACGTCATTCTCTTACAATTAAATATGACAACCACTGATGCTCTATTGAATCTGAAGGTGTATAGAAGTGTATGGACTCAATGACTGAAAGTTGGAATATCTAAGGTACAATAAACAACCATTAGATATTGTAGATACATGGAAGCATGATACTAAGGGGCTTCTGAACACTATCACAAATGCAGCCCAGAGATCAAAAGGGACATGAAATTGTATCGATCCCAAAATAGACTCACCAATGTGCTAGATTCGTGTGACAACTAAGTTCTTTGACCAAATAATGAAGGAACTAATACCCTATATGAATCTCAACGATGTGATAGTGTAGCTGAAGTTGAGCACACGAGACACAACCAACCTAAAAGGCACTAAGGACTCCATTCAAGTGGTCCAAGGAACTCATCAATGAGGTGAATGAAACTAGGATACAATGAGATCTGGGTCTATCCTCTGCAATAGATGTGTTGAAGTCGACAAAGGGAGACCTGGAACAACAAACGAAATGAGTTTTTTTTATATCAGTGCGATGGGGACAACCAAAGATATGGAACAATCATGGGATTAATACACTAAATGGGGTACAGGGGAAGGGGTGTACGAGGGAGTCAAACTTACTTTGTTTAGTGTATAATGGAAGGAATGACCTAGCAGTAGATGATACTAAACCATGGGGAAGGTATGATAGATTTGGGACCGAGGAGATAACTTCAGTGGGAGATACTTGGGAAAGTAACTAGACAAGTGATATCTAGGGGCTCTAAGAGAGAATCATTCCACAGTACTCTGAACAAAGGAGATCCAATGTGGGGGGGNGAAGAAGGTATAGACGTATGCTCAATATGATATCATCTCACAAATTTTTGTCGAGCCAAAGATGGTAAATGCTCTATGGCGTTTTCATCTTTAGGGAGTTTGAAAATAGGAAAAATAATCCAATGGGGTCTCTTTTCATACAATAGTATCCTATGTACAAAAAAGGATAAAAGTGTACAAAGGAGATTTGTCCAAGCCGAAAGGGGAAGATAGACTTCTTTTCCATAGGTAGTCCAACCAAGTTGAAAAAGGTTAAACCTATACGAATTGGAAAATCATTCAAATAATTTTATGAGCATGAATGAAACAATTTTTTCTCGATGATATTTTATTTATTAGAGGGTTGGAAAAGATCTTAAATACAATACATAGTGATATTTTTCAGAAGTTACAGTCCCAATGTCCAAAAAAACATAAAAGGATACAAGGGGAATTGTCTCTAGTAGGAAGGTGCTATGGTCATCATTTTCTTGAATTAGTCTATGTGTGGTCTATGTACTGTGAAAAAGGGGATAATCGAAGCCACATAGACATCCTTTAAAATAATTTAATGATCATGAAAGAAGGCAAGCGTGATCGACGATATTTTCATTCTTTAAGGAGTAAGAAAAGAGTTTAACAGAAACTCCGTAATGGTAATTCAAGCATGGAGGAAGTGTTCAATGTGCCAAAAGGGGTGATGTTGTTCCCATATTGATAAAAAATAATAGTGGAATACTAGTGGGGCATCCTTACGAGATGGTGAATCGTGGTAAAATAATGTAGAGTTTGCAATATGGATGGAGCGCATGGCTCTTGAACATGCCAATATAGAAGGGGATCGACTTTCCTAGTGGCATGAAAATCAAGGTAACTCCAAGAAATTTCCTCAAAAAAGAGAGGGAGAACATGAGACATGAGTCCCATAGGTGGATAGAGGGTAGAAAACCGAACCAGGCAGTGCGAATGACATGAAAAATGGACGTTGGATGACTCTATCATGTTAAGATTTCATATGCTAGACTAGATTCATTAGTGATCAATTCAAAAATCATAGTAGCAGCATATCCAGAATCATTGCTAGAAACACAATCATAATATATACATAATATTTATCTTGGGAAACCCTCAAGGGGAAGAAAACCCAACAAAACTTCCTATGTATAAGATGTATAAGATATAACCCCAAAAACAGTTATCCTCCTCCTGTTATTCTATCTCTCTCTCTCTCTCCTATTCGCTACACAAGTGAGAGTCCATGTGTCCAAATAATAACCACAACTCTTCTATTTATACACAATGATCCAACTGACATTTACCCTAATTAAGTCGGCCCCACTAAACTTTATGGGAAGACTTCACTTAGGAAGACTCAAAATAGTATATTATATTATTCATTAGGTTGTTATTGACCCAACTTACAATTGAGGCTTTACCTCATGACTCTATGATGCCCAGATACAATAGTACCACCCCGTCGGAAGAAAAATAACATCTCCCTTGGGTTACATCAGTAAAATACATTTAGAATATCCTTTGAAGTTACAATATTCAACACTCCCCCTTAAGGAGAAGGTTATTCTACTGAAAACATCATCGTAGACAATAGAAGCACATAGAGAAAATATATTTAATAATACATTGAGGTAATACATATATATGCCATAGGAAGTTTTCACAATCAGTAACTGGACTAGTTACTCTTCAATGTCTTCATCTTTTGCATCACACGATCACCTGATCCTTTTGTAGCAACGCTTTGACCTTTCTATCCTTCGTAGCAGCACTTCGATCTTTGGATCCTTTGCAGTAATTTGATCCTTTCCGTCAGCACTTTGATCTTCTTGATCCTTTGCAGCAACACTTCAATCTTCTCGATCCTTTGCAGCAGTACTTCGATCCTCTTGATCCTTTGCAACAACACTTTGATCTTCTACAGCAGCCTTCTGATCTTCTCAATCACTTGTAGCATCACTTTGATACTTTCAATCCTTTTGTAGCATCACTTCGATCCTTTCGATCCTTTTGCAGCAGCAATTCATTCCTTCTTAATCCTCTGTAGCCGCACTTTGATCTACTTGAAACTTCACTTTTGTACTTCGATCTACTTGATCCTTCACCTCCAAACTACCTGCAGTACACATGATCTATTTGCGGGATGATAAATATCGATGACTTTAGGACATAATTCCAAGGATGATGCAATCCTCCATCAACATGATCCATGAAATCAATCAGTTGAATCATCTACAACTAAATGTAGATCTCAACCACACCCAGTGCAAGCCCTATTGTTCATGAGGACTCATCATAAAAAATCCATACCACTGAAGTTATGACCACTCTCATGCCCAGAGTGTTATACCTACCATCCTTAAGAGAGGATCACTATCATCCATCATCAATGTCAGTCTCATGATCACTCCCCCTTTCCTAGGAGGATCCATATTATCAACTTGCTCCACCTTTGTTTGAGAAGGGTTCATGTCTTTGACTTATTCTTCATTTATGAGGAGAGTCCATTTCTTTGACTTGTTCCTACTTTTTGAAGAAGGTTCATATCTTCATTATTTGTAGTCCCATCACAGTTCATCCTTGTGAGAAATTTCTTTTTGAACTACACCAATCTTGTCACGTAAATATTCAAAATTCACTCGAGATAGAGGCATGGTCAGCACATCAACAACTTTCTCATCGGTACTCACATACTTGAGCTTTATAAATCCCTTTGATACCATATCCCTTATATAAAAATATCAAATTTATATGTGCTTTGATTTGTCATGGAACACTGGATTCTTTGTCATCTTTATACGACTCAAGTTGTCATAGACAATTACTTTGGTGTCCAACTCAATGTCAAATAATCTTGACATCAGCTGCTGAAGAAAAATCGCTTCAGAACAAGCAGAGCAAGCTGCAATGTACCTTGCTTCAGCTGTATTGAGAGAAACACTGGACTATTTCTTACTAAACCATGAGATCATGGTGGATCCTAGACAATAACATCCACCTGAGGTTCTCTTCATGTCTGCAACACTTCCTTACCAATATGAATCCATATATCCATACAATCTGTAGTCATGATCTCTCACATAGTAGAGTCCCAAATCTATCATATGTTTAAGGTACCTCATCACATTCTTTGCAGCTATCAGGTGAACCCGTATAGGTTTAACTATATACTGACTTAATGTGTTCATAAAAAAGTATATATCCAGCCTTGTAATTTTTAGATACATCAATGACCCAATAATCTATTTGTACTGAGTCATATCCACTAACTCTGATGTCTCATCAAACAACAGCTTCAAGTTGGTGTCCATGGTTGTGGCCATGGCTTTACAATCCAACATATCAAATCTTTTCAAGATTTCTATTGCATACTTTCCCCAATTTAGAAATATTCCTTCTACGCCTTGCCACACTTCCCACCCTAGGAAATAACGCATCAATCCAAGATCTTTCATCTCAAATTCTTCACCTAGATTCTTCTTGCAATCCTTAATCTATTTCTCATTTCCATTCGGAAATAGATCATCCACATATGTTACAAAGAGAAACTTCCTATGGCTTGGGGGTAACACAATAGATAGTATGACACCAAAAATCAATCCTTTCCAATATGCAAGAGAAATAAAAACATCTAACACTAATGGATATGAATTGTACCTTGTTCTGGATGGTTGAAGTAGATCCTCATTTGAGCTTTTCGAATCACACTTATATTCACAATTCTCTCTTAACAACAGAAAACAAGACAATCATGATATATAATAATGTGTTAGATATACTCTAGAATATATAATCAACCATGTATAAGCAAATAAATACATCCATGGATACAATATTCATATTCAAACGCACATGTATTGGACATGAAATGGATATTTCTATTAAAAAATCATAGATACAATAGTGACAAACTCTTTCAGTGCTTCTGCAAACCGGAGAAACCGAGTCCTCCACCTGGGCCTCTGCCACTTCAATCCTGCATCTCTCAGTGGAAATCTCACAAAGCACAGGCAAGCATGGGAAGAACAGTATGTGCTCTAAAGGGACAAAGGGATGTAGACTCAAGCACAAGCAAATGAAGAAACAATGGACTATAGTTTACTTACGCTTCAATCTCTCCTCCTTCAATGTATCCAATAGGCTCAATATATAGCACTCCAAAGCAGTAATGGGGGGTCGAGTCCAAGTGTTCTGAAGGCATATGGAAGGCCAAGAGTCAATTTATTCAAACTACTATGAGGAAAACTCCAAAAATATTTGTCTTGATGCATATTTCATAATTTACATGGGTTTGAAGTCAAAATCTATGTATACACATGAGTATGGATTTAAAAGTCGCATATAGGTATAAACAGATGATTTTTGGGGATAATATTGGAACATCAAATTATAATATAGGTAAATTGGGTCCAAAGAGTCTGTATAGGGACATGGAAGTCCATAAAGGTGTGATCTACCAAGTGTGGTAAAATCATCTATAAAAAACATATTACAATAGTATGGCTGGTTCATCATCCATAAACTTCATATAAAGGTTAGGATTAGCTTTACTCTTGGCAAATCCCATGCTGGTCAAGAAGCTATCTATTCTTCCATACCAAGCTCTAGGATCTTCCTTTAGTCCATACGGATCCTTTTTCAACTTGCATACATGAGTTTCTATGTCTCCAACTTCAAATCCTTGTGGTTGTTCGATGTAAACCTCTTCCTCAATCACACCATTAAGGAAAGTTGTCTTTACATCCATCTGGTGTAAGTCCCACTTCATCATTGAAGCAAGTGCCATGATAGTTTTGATGGAAGTGTACTTTGATACTGGAGCAAATGTCTCTTCATAATCGATACCCTCTTTCTGAGAGAATCCTTGCTCCACAAATATTGCTTTGTATTTTTCAATACTTCCATCAGAAGCATGTTTTATCTTGTAGATTGATTTCAAAGATACCACACTCGTATTTTCTTGTTTTGGAACTATATCCCAAACATCATTCTTCATGATCAAATGGTATTTTTCCATCATTTTTTCAACCCATTCTCTCTTTTGAGGTGCTTCCTCATAACTGGAGGGTTCTTGATCTACAAGATCACACATCAAAGCTACATAACTTGAATATGGATTTGATAATTTGTTGGTCCTTGTGGAGCCTTCTGGAGCTCCATATCTCTCTTCTTCTTGTATGATTTATTTTACCCAAGCAAGTTTTCTATTTCAAGAGATATCCATAGTAGGTTTTTCTTAAGGTTCCAGCATGTCATGATCTTCTGATGCTACTATTTCAAGAGAGGGTCCATATTCTATCCTTCTGGGAGGTACATCCTCTTCATGTACTTCTTCAAGATGACACTTTATATATTTCTTAAGAGTTGTCTCTTCATCAAATGTTACATCCCTAGTAATATTGATATGATGAAATCATGAGATGTGTATCCTGAAGGATTTGGAGACTTCACAGTATCCTACAAATATTCCCTTCTTTCCAGAAGGATCCAATTCATTTCTCTTCTCTTCAGAATATGCACATATACTGGATAACCAAATATCTTGAGATGGCTCACTTTATGTTTCTTTCCTGTATACATCTCTTCAGGAGTCTTGAATCCAAAGGCACTATGAGATAATCTATTCTACACATATACAGTTGTTCTTGCTGCTTCATCTCATATATGCATAGGGGGTCTTGGTCATGAATCATGATCTTCATTGGTTCCATAATAGTTATATTCTTTCTTTCTGCAACACCATTCTATTGGGAATTATAGGGAGTGGTTAGTTCCCTCTTGATTCCTTCCTCCTTACAGAATGATTCAAATTCCTTTGAAGTGTATTCTCCACCATTATCTGATCTCAGTGTCTTGATTCTATTTTCTGAGTGGTTCTCTATCAGGGATTTGAATTCCTTGAATTTCCCGAACACTTCACTCTTGTTGTTCAATAAGTATATCCAAGTATTTCTTAAATGTCATCAATAAATGTGACACAATATTCATATCCACTTAGGGATATAGAGGGAATAGGACCACACACATCAGAGTGAATTAGTTATAATGTACCTTTAGTCTTTGTTTCACTTTTCGGAAAGGTATTCTTTATATTCTTGCACTTGCACATCCTTTCCAAGTACCCTTGTGATCAATATTCAAATTTGGTAGCCCTGTTACCACCTTGCTCACATAGGGAAATGCTTTGCAGTTAATGTGGGCAAGCCTTCTATGCCATAATTCACTTGAGCTAGTAGTGTCATGGACAAGGGATTCCTCTGCATGTCCTTTGAGTTTATGCAATCCTCCCTCTTCTTATCCAATGATCACAACCTATTCAAGTTTCTTCCCTTTGGGCCACATTAGTACATGTCCATATATAAAAGAAACTCTATATCCTTTCTTATCTAGAGCTGAGAAGGAAAGTAAGTTCTTTTTCAAACCTGGTACATACAACACTTCCTTTATCTTCATGGAAGTACTAGAGTCAAGCTTGTAGCTTGATTCAAAAATACCTTTGATGGGATACTGATAGTCATTTCCCAATGATACTTTTTGGGGAGAGTTATTCTCTTCATGTTTTGACAGATATTGCTTCATTCTTGTCATATGCTTTGAGGCACCACTATAAATAATCCATGTGTCTTCTCCAGGTGTTATAGACCCAGAGAGTGTAGAGAATAGTACATATTCATCTACATCTTCTTCTCTTATTAATATCTTTCGATGTCTTTCTTCTCCATCCTCATCTTCAGCTAGATGTGCATGATTTCTCTTGTTGTTTTTCTTCTTCTTTGGTGATTGACACTCTTTGGCTAGGTGTCTTATCTTAAGACAATTGTAGCATTGGTATTTTGAGTAATCCTTCTTCTTCTTCTGAAACTTTTTCTTGGAAGGTTTCTGATTAATCTTCTTGAAGTTTGGTTTCTTCCTTTCTTTAGTATGGGTGGATAGAGCTTGGTCATATTCTTCGAGTAGAGATTCTCTCTTGGCTACTCTAGCTTCTTCTTAAATGTAGTCTTCCCATAGTATGTCAAACTTCATACTTTATTTTCTGGCACACAAACTTTGTATGAATGAGTCCTAAGGTCTAGTGAGACCATTGAAAGCAGTCATAACTAGTTCATTCTCATCAAGGGTGTCCCCAATAGCAATGATTTGTTCTCTAAATTGAGATACCCTTGTCAAGTAATCTTGAATAGGTTCTCCTTTTCTCATCTTTGTGCCCTTCAGTTGAGCTCTTAGATTCATATTTCTGTTGATGTTCCTTCCTTCAAACATTCTGGAAAGAGCATCATACATCTATTTAGGTGTCTTCTTATATGACACTTTTGGGATCAAGTGATGCTTAATAGAGTCATTAATTATCCTCATTTCCTTGACTAGGTCTTGTTCATGCTTCCCCTTAGCTTCATCTTCTTTGGTTTCTGCAATTTCATTCTTGATGTACTTCTCAAGACCATTCTCTCTAAGAATGAGACTAATCATATACTTCCAAGCTAGGAAGTTATCTAGTCCTTCCAATTTGTTCTCAAGATTAGTGTTTGGGACCATCCTATCTAGTAGGTCACTAAAAAATGAAAATTCTCAAAATCAAAAGCTGACCTTACCAGTCACTACAACAAATCCTGGAATTAGCGTCCCATTTAGCGTCCCTTTTTAGTGTAATTGATTGAGTGGTCAAACTAGATGCTAAATGGGACGCATCATGGAAAAAACATAAAGCATCTCAAAAAACGTCTTTGTTTGCTTCCTATATAGCATCCTTTATGACATACAAAATAGCGTCTATTTTTTTGCTTCTAGAATAGCGTACAACTTTGCTTCCTAAACAACGTCGAGGTTTTCTTCCTAAGTAGCATCCAACTTTGCTTCCTAAATAACGTCCTATTTTTCTTCCTAGTGAGTGTTTTCTATTGCTTATTAAATGAAATCCCCATTAGCGCCATATTTGAATCCTTAATATCACCATGTTAGCATCTGAAGTAGCATCAATTTTGCCACCACTTTAGCATCCCATTTTGCACCATGTTTTACTTCCAAATATGTGCCAATTTTTGCTTCCAAATTTGCACCAATTTTTGCTTCCTTTCTTGCATCGTGTTTTGCTAGCAAAATGACACCAAACATTTCTTCTATTTTTGCACCATATTTTTCTTCCTATGTAGCTCCATGCTTTGCATCCAAAGTAACGTCTTATTTTGTTACCATATCAACGCCATGTTTGGCTTCATCATTAGCGTCACATGTTGCATCCTTTTTAATTCCTAGCTTTATGAATTATTTTCCTACCATATCAATGCCATGTTTGGCTTCATCATTAGCACCATGTGTTTCATCCTCTTTAATTCCTTTTTTCGCATCTCTCATTTTTTGGTCACTAATTTAGTCGTTTTTAGTAATTTTATATACGAATTTTGGTCATTTTGTTTGGTCACTTATCTCTCATTGTTTGGTCACTTATCTCTAATTTTTTGGTTAATAATTTAGTTGTTTTTAACCGATATTATAATATCATTAGGGCATGGAGGAGTCGAACCACCAACCTCCTGCTTGTAAGGCAAGCATTGTTCCATTGAGCTAACATCCTTTAAGAATTTGGGAACCTAACTTACAGGGTCCTCTATAATGGTAAAAAGGATCAATACACAAGTTTGAGTATCTAATGGTTGGACAAGGATGATATATTTTATAAGTTCACAATATATTATAGAAATCCATAACCCTTTTTAGGAATTTTGAACAAAACTCAAGAAATTGGCTTAACGGGATTGCAAAAATCACTATTCCCTAGCAAACATAAGTGTACCACTATATGAGACCTATCAACAACAATTATCTTAGTGTGTATGCCAAGAATATAGTAGATAAGCATGATCATCCTAGAACCATGTATAAGTGGATCAATAAGGAGAATAAAAAGAGGATGATCAACCCAGTAGTTGGTGCTTCACATGGATCCTATCCACCATGGGATACGAAAAGTTCATTCTTCCATCAAGATAATGAGTATCCACAAGGACAAATGCTTAGGATATATTTTGATGCCAATTCATAATGTTTATTCGCTTCCTAGGGTGATGTTGCAATGCTTGCTCTGGGAGAACTACATGATCCCCAATAACATTGGATATAAGCATATTCATGGGGCCATAGAGTATAGGAGGAGGCTGTCTTTTAATATCTTTCTTTGGAAAATCATGCATGTTTTGAAACATTGGGAGAAGGAATAGAATTGGTATGCTTAACAAACTACAATCATGACAAGGAATAGGACTCTACTCTATTTTCATTGTGCAGATGTTGGAAATGGGTATAATTGCCTAAGGACAATGAACAAAATCCATCTAAATATGAATGCAAAAAATTCCATGTTAAAAGAATACTTGATGGTAGTGATCTTATTGTTTCTAACATAAAGAAACAAATAAGAAAGAAATGGAAGTTGCAAGGGGATACACATGAATGCATACAAACCTATCCCTTTCAGGAATATTCCTTTCATTGAGGAAATGAGAACTTGGGGAGAGCGGTCTCGAGATGGTGTACAATAATGTCGAGCATAAGAGTAATGCTAGTTGAATCCATGACCTCTTCTCATATGTTTAGGTGTGCCCTCTAGGGTAGTACTTCTGGTAGCAGTATGAATTTGATTAGGATGGGGAAGTGTACTCTTATCAACAACAGGACTATGACTTGATCCTCTTAACAACCTTCTGCTTTGAGGCTTGCTTAAAATTTTCAAAGGAATTTGAGCTAGGTTTTGTCATGAATTCCTACTCAAGCTCCTTCGTGGAATCATGCTTAAAGGCCTGTGAGCAATCACACTTGGACTCCTACTTAAAGCTTTGTGACTTGGGATCCTGCTTACAACCCTGTGAGAAATCACACTTGGGCTCCTACTCAAACTCATTCGAGAAATTATACTCAATACCCTTCTAGGACTTCTACTCAGGCTCCTACTTGAGATTCTCCTAGGACTCTCACTCTAGCTCCTGCTCAAGCTCCTTCTAGGGATTCTTCTCAAAATTGTTCTAAGGCTTTTGCTCAAACTCTTCCGAGGGCTCCTGTTGGGACTCCTTAGATAAAATTCCATTTATTAAATTAACAAGACAAGAAAGTGCACAACATATAATTATACAACACCAAACTTTATGAAATAATATATATACTGAAGAATGCCAAGATAATATTAGAAACAAAATGATAGACCTTAATAACACTTCCATGACATTCACATATCATTTTAATAAAAGTGGAAAGGAAGAATGACCTAGAATTTCTAGGGGCATCAATCCGAGGAGATAGAGAATATGGACTCGTGTGTTCCTTAACTTCAACAAAATCCATCTATTTGGTTTTTTCCTCCTTCTCTTTCACTAATTTGCCATCTTCCACAATATATTTAACCATAATTCCTTTCTCTTCCTCAACGCCTTGCTTCTCTAAAGTTTCTTTCATTGGTAGTGTAATTAGTTTTGCTGCAGACAGCTTACCCTCCATATATTTTATCTTAAGGTATTTCTTCACCAACGGACTGAACTGACTATCCAATGACCATGCAACTGCTAACCAAGCCAATACTATAACCACCAATATGCCCCCATGGTAGAGAGTGGAGTTGGAAAGTGAACCAAACGTTAAAATAAGAAATTGTTGAATCAATGCCCCTCCTTACTTTCCCAATAGATTGCATACCACATCTATTGCATCCTTTCCTTTAACCTATAAAAGAACTGAGCATGAGCTCACATATAATAGTATATGTTAAATTGAAACATTTTTCGGCTGTAAAAAACGACCAACAATGATAACAAATTCAAAATCCCAACGAGAGGAATAGTTTGGCATTATTCCTTAGCATAAACCCTACAACAATACTTGATTATATTATTTTAAAAAAAAAAATGAAAGTGAAAATAGAATACTCAGAGGGCTTGAAAACTTGATACAAAATGCAGAGGAAATATACCTTGGTGTCCTCATCAAGAGGAATGTAAGACATCTCTTTGCAAGGATAAAACAAACTATATTTAGCACTCTTGCTGAAGATGTTCTGAAGAGCTCCAATATACACAGCTTCCAAAAGAGTTGTCATGCCAAATTTACCCAATAAAGGAGTGTTTGGATCACTGCAAAGAATGACACCAAAGAAAGCTACTCTTTTCGCGAGCAACATAGTAGGTGTGATGGTAGCTGCTATTCCCCAACCATATTTGTGAAATATAACTCTGCTTAGCAACATCATGGTGAAGGTATAAATTCCTGTGCATGTGGAGAAATCCCCCATGAATGCAGAATAACCATTTGGACTTGGAAACTGTCATAGACATAAATTACCTTAGTCATATTCCCTATATTAGAACCACACAAAATCTTGCTTCAAATTTTCTTAGATAAAGGTTGAGTGAGTGTTCTAGCTATGGCAGCAATGGCTGAAGACAGATAATTTTTGTCTTTAGCAAGTTCTACTATCCTTAAAACAAAAATGTAACGAAATGGCAAAGCATATGAATGAATTCCAAGTTATTTAGATGTTGCGCACTAGATTGTCCCCAAATAAGAGGAACAATCCAATTAATGCACTTTTGTTCAGATTAACTTGTATGATTAGGCCTCCTCAAGCAAGCAGTATGACAACAATGAAAATGAAAATAGGAATTGTGATTGAGCCCTTAAAGTTGATGTAAATGGATATGCATGTGTGTGTGTATGTCCAGCTGGAGAGATATGTCAGAAGGCATGGATCTTTGTACTTGTTTCAGAAAGTACTGGTGATAATTACATAACATATTTAAGTTTTAAACATTTTGGTTCTCATGTTGAGGATGTGTAAAGCAGATTATGCCTACATAGGTCTCCCCATATAGAGTATCTACTAACGTGACACATATTATTAAGAATATATTTATCATGTATGAATAGGAATTTATTTGCCAAAGAACCTAAAATTTGACATATATTACCTATGCCTTTCATTTGGAGTTCCAGGTGACTTAAACAAGATTGATGCTAATACTGTATGCAATCACCAAAGTGGCAAGATCTCTCACATATCTTGAATTCAATAGGAACTTAAAAATCTCCATCATTCCCATGATATTTGGTTTCTCCTGTAAAAATTACGAGAGGTTGAGTTAAAGAACCTAAAATAACTTATGTTCTTAACTAAACACATTCAAAAAAATGTAAGAAATTAGAATATAGATATACCTTCTTCCTATGAGCTTCTCCTTTGGGAAGTGTAGGATCATCCACTAATTTATTTACCCACCAATATATTCCACATATTGTAAACCCCAGCAGCACCACAATGCTCATCATTCCCTTCAAGGAGACTTTCCAACCATCCACTCCAAGCCCAATATTCTTACGCATATGGGAGAGCTACTTAACAGATCTCCCCGAAAAAAAATCAAGGATACATTGGCTCCTAGGCCAAACAGAGGGTAGAACTGCTTTGCTTCATCCATTGTTGTAATCTACAAATAACCCCAAATATCTCATCCCTTTAATTGGTACAACTTGTATCCATTTTAATTTTTAAAATAGACTTGTTTTAGATATAAATCCAAAAAAACAGAATCACCCATCCATAGAAATGAGTTGCAATTACCAAAATGCAACTCAAACTATAGGCCAGAATAAGATTTTGAATTCTCTTTCTACTTTAAATGACTTTGAAAAACTTACAACATCTTTTTACAATAAATCCATCTGTTACAACTGATTTTACCACACATGGTAGATCACACATTTATGGCCTTCCCTATCCCTTTGTAGACTCTTTGGAACCCATGGACCATTTCTGTACCTTTGATGTTTCCAATATCATCTGTACAAATACATGTTATTTTCCATACATGAATTTTAAACCCTTTCTCACGTATATACGCGAATATGACCCTTAAACCCGCATACATCGGGATGTGTGCAAAAGGCCAAATAGTTTTGGAGTTTTCCTTGATGTGAATTTGAGTCACTTGTCTCTTGGCATTCCATATGCCTTGAGATCGCTCGGATTTGACCTTCCATTACCCCATTGAAGCACTATATAAGGAACCCTTTGGATACATTGAAAGGAGAGGAATTGAAGAGCAAAAAAACTATAGTCCATTGTTTTTGTAGCTTGATTATACTTGAGTCTACATCCCTTTGTCCCTTGGAGCACTTTGTGTTCTTCCCAAGATTTCATTTTCTTGTGAGCTTGCTATCGAGAGATGGAGGATTGAGGTGGTGGAGGCCTAGGTGGAGGACTCAGTTTCTTCGGTTCGCAGACATGCCAACAGAGGTTGTCATTCTTGTAATCTCTGATTTTTTATTAATAGAAATATATTTTCCTGTCCAATGATGTGCATTTAAATGAATATTGAATCCATGGATGCTTTTAATTGCTTATACATTATTGATTATATATGCTAGAGTAGTTCTAACACCATTATATAGCATGCTTCTCTTGTTTGCTGATTGTTGAGAGAGCAATTTGTTACCACAACAGGATTGGAAAAGCTCAATGGGGATCTACATCAACCATCCGGAATGAGGTATGTTTCGAGATCCTTTAGTATTATATTTTTTATTTCTCTTGCATATTGGGAAGGGATTGATTTTTGTGGTTACTCTATCTATTGTGGTATACCCCAAGCCATGGGAAGTTTTCTTCGTAACAGAATTGGTGACCATATTGGGGATGTTCCTTGTTTTTCTTTGGGGTGTGGGGGCACAATGTGCTTGATATTCTTGACTTGCTCTTTGTGTCTCCTTGTTTCTGTGTTGTGTTTTATAGTATGTTCATCCATTGACAATCCCCTTTATTGGTTTGACCCTTGGCCTTCTTTTTACCACTGTCTTCTCTGTATACGCACGTTTTTGGCCAAAAGTCGCATACATACATGGATTTTTGGCCAGAAGTCGCGTATACATGTAGGTTTTTGGCCAAAATCCACGTATACATCCAGATTTTTTGCCAAAATTCATGTATATATGCAGTTGTTCTTTAAATAGTCATGTACACCCCCCCTTTTGGTGAGTTTGATGTTGTGGGAAGTTGTTGGGTGGGTTGTGAGTGTGGTTGGGTCCTCTTTGGTTCTGATGTTGTCTGTTGGATGCTTCTTTTGTGACCATAGACCACCTTTTGATTGATTTTTCTTTGAAAGTAGTTTTAGTCATTTATCATTTTTGTTTTTCCATCAGTACATTACTCTTTTTTGTCTCAGTGTCTTGTTGGGCTTGTGTTTTATACTTGCTACAGAGACTGAGAGTTTTAGATGATTTTTATTGCATTTTTCATTCTTTGATATTGAAAAATACAAAGTAGTTGCACTCTTAGTTTCATCTTAGATATGGATTTGAGGAGGTAATTGCATTGGATTTCTTGGATGGGAGTTTTGTTTAGGCTTTCATATAGGAAGGATTGCATTGGCATTCAGAAAGGAATATATATTTATTCGTCTCATGTAGTGGCATACCCTGTTTTTCATTCTACAAGATTGCACTTGGCATTGCTTGTTAGGTGTGCACTTTTATTTCACTGCTGAGTCCTCATATAATTAGTTTCACGGCCATTTCCCTTTGAGTAATTACAGTCATTAAAATCAATGCATAATTTAAAATGAACTACACATTTTTCTTTTATAGGGTTTACCAACAAGAACAGGTTTTAGGGTCTTGGAATAGTTCATTGTGAGTTAATTCTCCAAGACCATTAAACAAAACAATTAGGTGTCTGTCCAGGTGAGAGAGAAATCCTTGATCTAATTAGTGTTTCTCAGGATGCTCCTCTTACATGGGAGTTAAGCACCAGGGATGATTTTAGGGGCAAATTATAGCCCATAGGCGAATTTTAAGGGGTTCCCAAAAAAAAGGTGGGCGAACTTTTAATATTAAAATGTTTTCTTTAATTTAATGAATTAGCCCATATTTTATTTTATATATAATTTCCCTTGACTAAATAGCATGCGTGATTAAACTATCAAAATTCATAAAATCTAATTTAGCCAACCCATCAATGGGGAAAATCGTGACATTCGCCCCGATTTCTTCCGTAATGGAGGTGAAATCGCCAAAAAATTACAGTTTTGTAGGATAAATGGAGATGATTCACCCAAAATTATGGTAGATAGGTTAAAAATTTGGTATTTGGCCCCTATTTATGGATCTTTGGGTAAATTTGTGTTAGTTCATCCCTGATTTGCAGGACCTGGATGTTCATCCATTGGGTATGGAGCGGCACAAGATTTGGGTCTTCTTCAGGTGAAAATGGATGGCACTGGTCTGCTACATCAATTTACTTCGAGAGTTTTCTTTACAAGGTCATCTACGAGACTGGGTTCATTGGTTATGACAAGTTGGAGGAAAAAGCCTTGGATTTCAGGCCTAAGCTTATTATCTGTGGAGGCAGTGCTTATCCCAGGGACTAGGATTATGCTAGGTTCTGCGCTATTGCTGATAAATGTGGTGCCATACTCTTATGTGACATGGCTAGCATCAGTGGCCTTGTTGCTGACTAGGTACCTTTGTTATTTTCGCTGACTTTCTTTGGAATTGTTACTTGAATAGATCATGCTAAAGATACCTATATTTTATATACTATATTTGTTGCTATTACATTCACAGATGCATGCAAGATAGTTATGTTCATCATGGTTTAAGTTTTAGGGTTTATTAGTGAGAGATTTCTTTAGAATGTTTAACTTGCACTTTTCCCTCAGTCATGTTTTACTGTTAGTGAAGTGACAACCATGCGTTGCATTATTTTTCGGAAGTGCTTGAAGAAACATGGCCCAAGGGGATGCATCATAAAGATTAGACTTAAGTGCTAGTTCCAAGGGCTATCTATTCCACCAAAATTGTCTGGGGTTAACAGTGGACCTCATCCTTTGAAACGTATGACAGGCATCCTTGGAAACTTATGCTGGCCATCTTTTGGAACTGATGCATATACATTTTACAACGAGAAATTGTACTTGAACTGAGCTGTTTGATTTGGTCTGATGATTGTCAGATGTTTTACTATTTTATTCTTTTTCCATATTTAAGGTGTGTTTTAAAATGGTTAACATTTTAGATCCAGGTTGTTTCCATTATAATTGTTTAAACATGGATTATACCATGTTCATGTTCTCAGATCTAGCTCTCTAGTTCAGTTTTTGTACCCAATTACGTTGATCTATCAATATAGACCTAGTAGTCACCTGAATTTTGATGTATCCTTGATATCATCCCAGGTTCAGTAGTTATATTGTAGTTTTTTCATTGGGATGACATAAATTTGGAGTTCTAGTTATTTTTTGAGCATACCATGTTCTTAGAAAATAAACTGCTCATCACTTTTTGGACTTTGAGCCGAGTTTCTGTACATCACAGAACCTGCATTCTCAGGTTTAGTCCTCTAACATGTTTAGTATGCTTTTTGAGAATTGTGTGTACCTTGGATCTATGGATTATAAATGAACGCCATATTAAAAAAGGATCTAGGACTCACATGAAGTTCCTCCCTTCTTTGGCTTTTTTTTTATACAGATCTGTCACATGTTCTATCTTTTCTTGATATTAAAAACACATACTTAGTAGCTTAAAGGGCACTAGTTCTGAGATGTGGATGATATTGGTCACAATAAGAAAAAATATGGTCTCTTAATAGTCAATACAAATGCATACAGTTATGAACTGTTTGAAATTGTTTACTTCATTTTAACTCCATCCATGTTCTTGTTGGAATTCAAGAAGCTGGAAATCCATTTGAATATTGTGATTTGGTTACTACAACAACACATAAAAGCTTGAGGGGTCCAAGAGCTGGGATGATATTCTACAGGAAAGGCCCCAAACCTCCTAAAAAGGGACAGCCAGAGTGTGCCCTCTAGGATTACAAGGATAGAGTTAACTTTTTTTGTTCCCATCTCTTCAAGGAGGGCCACACAACCACCAGATTTCAGCACTGGCTATGGTTCTTAAGCAGGTTATGACTCCTGGATTTTAGGCATATACCAAGTAGGTCAAGACAAATGTGGTTGTTGTCGGTAACTACTTGATGAACTAGGGATACAATCTTGTTACAAGTGGGACAGAAAATCACTTAGTTTTGTGGGATCTCCGTCCAATTGGACTGACTTGTGAGAACATCTTATCTTGACTTAAGTGTGATGTATTATTGAATGTAGTCTAGCAAACAAGATTCTATGGCCTTGAAAAAAATGCAGTTAATTTGATCTACTTCATTTTATTAATAACTTTGAAAATCTCGTAGAATTATGCCAAATCAATTATATTCCTTTTGCAGGAAATAAGGTGGAGAAAGTGTGTGATATGTGTAACATAACAATCGAAAAGAATGTAGTTTATGGTGACAGCAGTGCTTTGTCCCCTGGTGGTGTTCGTATTGGTAAGTGAATGCTGCATTTAAATCTCTTATGACATGCTGCACAAAACTAGGGAATTTTGTCAGTATTGTTGCTTACTATCTGAGAGTAATCATGCTTCAACAATATTTGGTTGGATGGTTCAACTCATACCTCAAGAGATGTCGAGATTAGAAATTAATAGGCAGGTAGGATTCACCAATGGGTGAATGGAGGTTGAATCTTGATTGTTTGGATTGGGTGTTTGTATTTCAATAACTTGTTAGTTCTTTCTTTGCAGGTACCCCTGGAATGACCTCTAGTGGTCTTCAGGAAGCCAATTTTGAGAAAGATGGAGAGTTCCTCCACCAATCGATTAAAATCACTTTGCCTATCAAGAAGGAACATGGGAAGCTTCTCAAAGACTTCAACAAGGGGTTGGTGGGAAACAAGGACATTGAAAATCTGAAAGCTGAAGTGGAGAAAATCTCTACTAAATTTGACATGCCTAGCTTTGATGTAGCTACAATGAATTTCTAATAAGTGACCATAGGAATAGCATAATTTTTTTCTTTGGGTGCATTTTCATTAGCATTAAAGTTGGTTAATAGAGGGATGTATTTTTATAGCTTGATGAATAAATATGTATTGCTCATGAGTTTTATAGTCCTTGAATTTGAGGACTTATTTTGGAGGTGTAATAAGCAGAAGATGATCAAATCTAGTAGTCAGATGTGTTGAATTCATTTTTCAGTTAATCTTACACAAAGTCTGTTTATCCTTCTCAGTGTCATCTTTGTAATATTCTACTTTTGTCTACATGTCCCATGCATTGGGCAAGCTCTTCAATTGAAACTATGCAATCTTATTTTGTTAGCCTATTACACAAAATCCTTATGTGAAATGGTGATGGTTTTCCATGTTTAAACAGAGAAGTTACTTTATGAATATTTACACTTTAGGCTGAAAGGATAAAAGCAGAGAGAAGAGAACATCTCAATAGTGCACTAGGAACCTTTCAAGTCCAGTACTCCTATCTTTATTCTCAAAAGCAGTTAATAAACATCGTGATTCGTGGAGTTTGAATATTATTTGAATCCTCTTTTGTCATCACTTCATGTGGCTGTCGAGCTTTCGTAGACGGTCATTGGGTGGCTGTCGAACATTCATGGATGCCACTAGACATCACTGGATGGTCAGGTCTTGTTCTCATATTTTATGCCAAATTTTGGACCTTGTGAAAACCCTAGACTTACTTTATCATCTCCCCTGATAAGCTTCTAATGAGGGTTTTGTATTTGCTGAGGCATAGGGGAGGCAGGTCAAGTATTATGAGCAGGGAGGAAGGAACTAATACGCTACCATGATTCTAAAGTAAGTGGGACTCACTTGTTTATTTACTACCAGGTCATTTTTTTTATTTAGACTTTTGAGGGTAGCTACTCAATTTTTTTGTTTTAATGTTGGCAATCACAATCTACTATATAGAGGATGACCAAGAAAGCTGGTGATAATGAGGCCTTGCTTTTTGAGGCATTAAATGTGAATGATGAGATCCAATAAGCAATTTCTAAGTTTTAAGAAATGACGAAGGCCACAATATCTCATTCTATACATGAACCTGCAATGATACCTATTGCAGTGGAAGAGGAAGAATCACTTTGAGCTGCTTGAGAAGATTCTCTTATCACAACTGCACTATGAAGCCCTCAAATTCTCAGTCATCTACTGCAGAAGAAGATGCATCCGTTGATTTAGATGAGATGATATCCCGCAAGAAAGGAGGATCATCCTAAGAACATAGTTCTAAAAAGAAAAAGGATGTTGACTTAATTTCATTTTAGGCATTTTTTCTGCCATTCATTAGCTATTATTACTTCTACATTTACTATTATGTACTTTTAAATTGTTAAATTCTTTTTCTAGTTAAATCGTCTAGGATATCTATTTGTACATGATAAAATTCTATTTCATTCTATCTCAAGATGGTTCTGTTTTTCCCAGTCAAACATGAGATGACTGATTTGTTAAAAATTTAAAACCAATAAATGAGTATTCCTTGGAATTATATTAATTTCTCTCCTTTGAGTAAATGTCACATACCCCAATTTTGTAAAATAATGTTAATTGTTTTAATTATATTCCTAATACATTATGTTAAGTTTAATGCTAAGTAGGAACTGATGACTCAGTAGAGTCAACAAAAATGGAATGTAATTCAGAATATTTTATTATTAATAAATAAATTGTGGAGACAACAGCATGGGAGAGCTGTTAAAAAGAGGTTACTGGTCAAACTGGTGGATGGAACTAGGTGGAGGGAAAAAGACAAGTGGCAGCATCCTCAAAAACTTCCTAAGTTTTAGGAGGAAACTTCCCTATATTTGGGGTCATGATCCCCCAAGAAATTGGGATCAGAGCAGGTGGCTCATTAAATGACAACTAACCCAAAAAGACCTAGGCAATCTTTTAAAAAGTACTCAATGAAGAGAGCTGAGGCTGCTCAGATATTTTCCAGAGAGAATTAATTCAGGTGAATGTTATTCAGGAAATTCATTGAGGAAAGAGGGAAAACAGTAAGGAAGTTGTTCTGAGAGGATTGCTGCAGTAACTTGGTTTATTACAGCTTGTTAGCTGGGAGAACTTACTGATAAGTTATGGATTAATACTGAGTTTGAAGACTGGTATCTGACTTTACTGCACCTAGTTCCAGCCAGGGATACCAGAGCAAGCTCAGGGGTCCTGAGGAGTCGCTGGTTGAGCGCTCTCCAGGAGTTGGTAGGGAGGAACGGACTTCCATTGCTGTTGTTGTCCCAGTTTAAACAGGTTTTGCCACTTAACTATGTTGTTTTAATTAGTGTGAATGGATGAATGTTATGCTTATATTATATGACAGAAGAGTTAGCTAGTTTAATAATGTAAATGTTTCAATTTATCAGTGATTGAATCTGTTGATGAAAAATAAAGATCCACTATGTTTTTCCACATCTGGGTTCACTAGACCATACTCCAGCACAGGGGTAGATTTATAGAAGGATAATATGATGACAATATAGAAAATAATGATAGTAAAATTATAGAGTAGTATCACTGTGTTATTTTGCAGAGGAATTATCTTGGAATGAGAGTAGTATTTTTTGTACAGTTCTTGATTTTTAGTACTCTCAGTAACCTAAGTGCTTTGTGGATTTACAGTTTATTTCTTTCAATCTTAATGATTGTTTTAGTTCAAAATCTAATGAAAAGACAGAATAGTTAGATTCAAATTCATTCTACAGGTATCTCAGTTCTTAGCAAGATTCTCTTACAAAATAACATTTATAAATGTACATAGGTTATTCACTTAAATTCTATTTTATCTAGTTATTTATAAACAAATTATGTAACTGCAATTTAGAATTCTTAAAAGATTAATTGGGTAAAATACTAACTACGTAGTAAACAAATTAAATTCTTTTACAAATTAATTTTATAATTGTTAACTGGTTATTTTAAATAAGATACTATAAAATAGAGAAGATGTAAGAACACAGTAGATAAATAACAATTTATCTTGTGTTTGTAACTAATAAAAAATGCCATTGATAAATATAAAATTTACGGCACAGCTCTCTCTCTATATATAATATATTAAACAAAAACAATGTATTATAATATAATATCAGCAGTAAATGGATTTGAATTTTATACAAAAGGGTTGTTCATAACAGATACCTTACTTACTGTAATAAAACACAAATTTATTATAAATTAGAGGATAATAGTTATATAATAACAATTTTCAATACTCTCAAATAAAATAACTAAGTATCTATGAGTTCAAGAATCACAATATTCTATCTATTATATGTACTGTATAGACAAAGAATACAAGTTAAAATACTAAGCACAGGAACGGTAATCTATTTAATTTAATATCACAGGATCACATATAATTTCTGCACTTGAAAGGAAAGTAACTGATAATTACTTAAAGTGCTTCACCTTAATTAAATCAAGAAAATAGAGCCACAGTCTGCTCGTCTTATCAAGTGGATTTATTTAATACAAATTAACTAAATAAATTACAGATATATTATTAACCTAAGATAATTATCCAAGATCATATAAATATTTCTTTTACAGCCACGCTCACAGAGTATTATTATATTAATGTAGGTAAACAAAGAATTAAATCATTTGCAGTAAGACATTGTAAGCACCAGATAACAAAAGAGGTTTGGTTTGGTTATAAGAAACGGCGAGGGAGGAAACCCTGGAAAAACTCCAGCAATAACCCTTGTAAAGCACCGAACAGTGTTACGATAAAACTCCTCTTAACAAATGGTGGATGATTTCTAAAAAAAAGAAACAGCATTTAAAGGGTTAACATAGAGCAAGGTAACATTGGAGTTCATGAGCATTGCAGCAGAGCGAGGATTGCCGAAGGCAACGGAGAATGGCGTGTAGAGTTGGATTTCAGCCCCTTTTTAATAGTCCAATACATGCTTCAGGAATAGCCACGTATCACGTAAAATATTTTACACATTATGGGTAGTTTTGTATAGTTCTATTTTGTTCCAGCATTTTCAAATGATTTCAATCATTTTGACTTACCCAAAGTTTCGCTAATTTCATCACGGACGTAGTATAGAAATGATAAACATAGTATGGAACTTATATGATTATGCCACAATTGAAAAGTGTTAGTAATCATCAAAGCCATGAGATCATTTACGACCTTATGATTATGTTCTTTGGTCTTCAATACAAAGTGTATTCTTCACCTTTTCGTAACTAAAACTCTTGCTTATTTCCTTTCTATACGACAACGTGTTCACCAAGCGTTATATGTATAAAATATTAAGGGCCTTATAAAGTATGATCTAAGAGTAAAAGAAGAAGAGTAAGAATACTCTCTTAGTGATGGGTTTATATACTTGCAACTACCTTAATATATTTAGTAATGGTAAGTACCCCAATAAGATTTATTACTTAACCAACTGTAGTTATTCTTAAAGGAGTTGAGGAGACCTTAATGACAAAAGAGGATAGAAGGTAAATTTAAAGTTAACCCATAGACTTGTTAAGTATCAAGATATGTTTTATGACTCAATTGTTTGTAGTCTTGGCCTTTGTTTATTAAGCCAATCTTATCATAATCAAGCTAAAATATTATTAAGTTTTGAAAAGAAATTCTTCAATTTCATAAGTTAACCATGATAAGTAAGTCTATATTATGGTAGTTACTTATTTTAAATGATGTAGTATGGAACTAGTAGGTTTGTATGAAAATATGTTAGATCTCTAAAGATGTAAAGGTTCTATTGAGATTTGAATAATATTACTGACTGTAAATAGAGGAATTACTCTCCAGACAATTATAGTATAGAGAAATTTAAACCTCTAATACTAGCCTCTTTTATTTGACTGCAGTACGCAATGAGTTTGTACTTACCTTAAAACTTGGGAGAATGAAAGTAAGAATTGGATACATAAGATCTTTAACACTATATGGTATTCTTTTTCAGGCATGACATAGTTTAGTGTGATGGATAACTAAAAATAGATCTTTATCTTACTTTTCTACCTGTAAAGGATTATTTAAAGTATTGGATCATACATTTGACATTTATGGTAGACATGAAATATTTCATTAAGCTTTCAAGAATTATAGTATTTGGTGACTGGAAAGAAAACAGTTGCAACCTTTACTGCTAAATCAATTCCTACCCCTTAAGAATTAAAAGAATAGAAGCAGTGAAATAATTGTACCTTGAACACTTGGAAATTTTGTTCAGTATCCATTTCTTTACCGAGTTCACTGATGCAACAAATTCTCTAATCAAATTCTTTGAAAATTTACTTCAAGTAGCGCCCAAAGCTTCTTACCTGTAGTCTGTAAGATAGGAGAAACCCTTTGCATTAGCTCGAAAGCTAAGTAAGCCCAGTTTTTGCAATGGCAGTCTCACCTTATGGTCACAAAAGAACAAAATCAGTAAACTAAAAGGAACTGTTTAATAAGATATAACTAATCAACAATTAGTTAACTGCATTTATGTTAATATTTTTTAAATTTAAAAAATTTTAAATTTTTTGTAAATTCTGGGTTGTGACAGTAAATAAGGATTTATTTAATAATCGACATTGTGTTCATTGTTGTTTGTTTGAATGCATTGTTAACCTTGCTATGTATTATTCAATGCTTTCCCAATTATGGCTCCAAGTTCCAACTTCCCTCTCAAGCATATTGGCATTCATAGTCCAGTATCGTGTGATGCTATTGAGTAGTAATTCACAACTCTTGATAATTTAATTATAGTACCTTTATGAAAAAAAGCATGTTTGTTCCTTGGATTGCTCTATTAAAGATTATGAATGGGTATTAGAGATGTGGTCTCATGAACTTAAGCCTACATTCATATACCGAGCCTACATTTAGGTGCAATTTGACAAGTTGGTATCCTTGTAGTGCACACATTACCACTACCATGTGATCATGGTTAGAAAATGCCAATGTTTGCCTAACCATGCTTGAACTAAAATTTAACAATTCGTATGATTCATGTTACTATAAAATGGTCTCAAAATATGAATTATATTTCTTTAGGCTAGAAAAATTATACATCTGTTGCACAATGTTGTTTTATATGATACCATGCGGAAACCATGTCTATCTTAGTATCACCTAATGTTTGTGTAATTTTTAATTTTTAATTTTTTTTTGCAGAGCACATTTGTTTTCCCAATAGATGGCTGCTTTTGCAGTTACAAGAGGAAACACCATTTAATCCGTCACTTGGTAAAGCATGAAGGAAAATTCTTTGTGTGCCCTGAAGAGGAATGCAATCTACAGTTATCATATATGTCTAATTTGAAGCATCATGTGAAGTGGGATGAAGAGAGGGGTGAGTCATGGCAGAGTCAAAATATGAATCCAGAGAGGTGAAGAAGTATCCTTTCCCAAGCCATGTTGTGGAAAGAGTTTCAAAAGTCCATCAAGGCTTGTCAAGAACCTGGATGCTGTGCATTGTAAGTATTTATCCCCATACCGCAAATATTTCTCTTTTGTTGGCACTAGAACTGATTCAATGAGTGCTTGATTATTTATCAGAATGATAAGCATGCCATAACTTTTATCTGGAGCAATGTTCCAAATTTGTTTTATACTGAAATTGTTAATTGGTATGCCAAGCTTTTTGAAGTTGGGTTGATTTTTTAGTTTTCCTTTAAGATATTTATCATGAAGCATAACTTATATGCTAATATGAAAAGGATTTAACCTTTTGGCATCCATTTGATATTCAAATATACAAAGAAGTGACAATTTTCCATCTTGTAGAACTGGTTTATAAGGAAAGTTATCATATTTTGAATGCTTGGATATTTATCTAGCATAGACAAGCAGTACTTTATAAACAGTTTATGTAAGTAATACATAGGTTAGTGAGAGCTAGTTTATAATACATTTCCTACTTCAAAAGTTTTACCAGTATCGAAGCTGGATTTGGCATTAAATCCTTGATAGCAACCTCCAAACTCCCTGACTCTAGTACTAACCTCATATGTGGTTTTTGTTTTATGCACTGTGCAACTTCTTTAGCATGTTGTTGGTTGTCTACATGATGTCCATAATTAGTAATAATTACAAGTCTTAGTTTTACAATGGTTCGTATTTTGTTCCACACTAATATTCCTAATTGTGTATGTTGATAACACTTCCACATGGTTAATGATTAGGATACAAAGGTAGTTTCTAAGACATTATCCGCACCCAAATTTTGATATTCAGGAAACTGGTATCAAAGTTAAAGTCATTGCATTGAAATGGTAGCATCACCCCTCACTCTGGTACTAACATCACTGGCATAATGCATTTTTGGTTCCATTACATGCGGTCCCTATTTGGTTTGTTTTGCACATGATAAATGCAAGTCTTATTACTACATCAACATATCATTATGTTGGGAATCAGGATTATATTCCACATTATTACTCCCTTGTCCATTAAAACTTGTAAACATAAAAATTGAAGTTCTTTTGTTTCCAAAAGCTTATGTGTAATCAAAAAATGGATAAGGTGGAGAGTATTAATCTGGAACAGTATACTAACATATTGATAGGTTGCTGATCTACAGATCCTATCTCGATCCCCCGGGATCTGTAATGGAGGCATATCTCATGGAAAAGGAAATGGATTCTCCCCCCATGAAACAGATCCTGAAGAGTTTGCGGTTGTTATGACTACGAATCCCCATTCAACTTTTTTTAATGCTAGAAAAGTCCCAAAGTTCTGAAAACCTTAACCACACAAATCCCACTCATACTTTATAAGACACTGATACCCCCATTGCAGAGTACAAAAGATTGAATCTATCTTGGATATTCCACGCATAGATTGAAGTGCTTTAAAATTCAAGAAACTGATATCCCCATTGCAGAGTACAAAATATTGTCACTGCAGACCAATTCATTAGTCATCTACATATTGCATCCATGCTTTTGGATCAAGATCCATCATCGACAGACAATTTCTTGGAAGTTTGAAGATTGAATCTCTCTGGGATATGACACCTCAAGATTGATGTGCTTCAAAATTCAACCTACTCGTGAATAGATCCTAATCTAAGTTGCATGAAACGTGGAAATGGGAATTCCTGGAAAATTGACCCCCCAAAATTGGTATGTCTAGGGAAACATGGCATGTGTGTGTGTATAATAAATAACACATTATCTTGCAAGAAAATAAGAATGATGGTTTAATTTGTAGGTAGGTTTAGAAATGAATTAGAGATTATTGTCTTAATTTTCCAGAAGTATTTTTAATGACCCCCCCCCAAAATTGGTATGTCTGGCGAAAATGGCATGTGTTTGTGTGTATAGTAAATAATACATTATCTTGCAAAAAAATAAGAATGATGGTTAATTTGTAGGTAGGTTTAGAAATGACTTAGAGATTAATTTGTCTTAATTTCTTGTAAGGATTTTTAAGCTTCCTATGGGTTCCACACCCCTCGTGGGCACTTGGGGTATTTCTGATATTTTTTCATGAGTTTCCAATACTGGTACATGGGCAGTTTAGGAGTTTTGTGCCCTGATAAATGTTATGAAGTTTGCCAAGGGTCTTATAAATCTTATAGCCCTTGTTCTGTTTATACAATGATCATGTGAGTTTGTTGTACACCTACAATCAGTGGCATGGTGGTTGAGAGCTAAAGTATATGCAATGTGACGGTTTAAATTTTGATCTAGTGTATTTTTCCCTCAAAGAATATTGTTCTCTCTGTAACATTATACATTACATATTTTTACAATTCAAAACCCAAGTGATGATACGTGTACAGAAAAGAGCTTATGCATGCCTAATTGTAACATGCATAAACGACAATGTATGGTAACTGACCAATGGACCATCAAAACAATTTCACTAGTAGTGGAAACAGGCCTTCCCCTATTCCTTTTCTACAATTGAGCATGTTAATTAAGATTATTAAAATTCGTTTGGACTGTCGCAACTGGTATAAATTCCAAACAGAATCTCTGTTCAGTTTGGAAATTTGTCTGGGATTAATATATACATATATTTAATTATAAAAAAATATTTTTAATTTTTTTGTACCCACTTTTTTACTAGTATATGTGGATCTCTACTTTTCATAAAGCTAGTGTATTTGTATCCTTATCCTAGTAAAATTTTTGGCCAAATTATTTCTTATTAGTAAAAGTATTGTTATAAGAAACACTGGAGTGAGAATACTGCCACTGTAAGACCTATTCTATACAAAGAGGGGCCAAGCCAATATGTAACCCAGGGCTCACATGCCTTCCCTAAGTTGTAAAGAGTTTTAGAAGTTAGAACACCACATTATCAAGGTGTAACAGCCTCTTCTTGAATTTCAATAAGTTTGTCCTTGTTGCATTGTGGCAAGGCATCACTACAAGTTCTTTTATATGAATTTTGGACAACTGTTCACCTTCATATTGGCCTTGTTTGTCCATCCATGTTTATGTAGGTTCTAATATATTCTAATTTTAGATAATTATATCAACTTCAATGTCCAGTGAAATTATAACATACAGAGAAACACTGGTTTCTAATGTATCTCTGCATTTAGACATTGATGCATTATATGAGTTTGAATCTATCAAACTCTAACAGTGTTATGGAAAATATACTGGAATCATAAAGGACTTTATTCATATGGGCCAGAGAAGCACAGAAAGGAATGGATTCAAATTGTCCTCCCAACTTTCCAATGGACTCATGTGATGTTGTTTTCACATTGTGGTTGTGGTTCTTTAGAGGGGAATAATTGAATATGTTTGCACATTATGTAATGGATTCTATTACTCATTGAGGTTTTCAATTCATTGACATTTAAAAATAGTAGATGTATGGTGCACATAATAGCCAAAGAGATGTTTGGTATTCTTGTTCAGGAAAGCAATGAAGCACTTCTAGAAGGAATGATAGTCCTCTAGTCATTCAATGATATAGTTGCTGAAATGAGAGCTTATCATTATGATTCCATGAAATTTTCCTTAAAGTTGAAGGCCATGGTATGTTCTTGTCAAATTCAGTCTTGGACTTTCCCACATTTATTTCATGTGCTAATTTTTGTTGTAGTTTTCTTGTTCTGATTCCCAAGTAGAATAAGAAGATTGAGATAAATAAATGCTAATTTATACTGCAGTTTTCTTGTTCTGATTCCCAAATAGAATAATAAGAATAAGATAGATATAACATATAGATCGATGCAACAATACCTTACAAAACTGTAGGAGTTAACGTTCTACCAATGTCCCAATTGTGTTGTAGACCAATGTTGCTTCACAATAAATACTTAAAAGGTAAAATTGAATTAATTCCATATTTTTTATTGAAAATTTATGTGTTGTCCTTTGGGCTAGTTCATGGTTACTTGCACTTTGTGCAAGTTGTCATTTTTTGAACAACAGAAGATGATTTTTAATCATTTCACAATAATTTTACAAGGCCTGTGGCCATAATTATGTGGCAATCAGAGCTGATCTGCTCAAACCATTTTGTTTTCTATTTTTTTCCATTTTAATTTCTGAACCTCTAATGCACAATAGATTTTTCCTCATTGTACCATGGTAAGTTGTTGCAATACTGATGTATTTACGTAACTTGGAAGAGTTATAAGAGGTAAGCTTCACAACTCAAAATGACTTTAAAATTGACCATAATGTTAGTAAATCCTGTGTTGTCTATCCCATAACACCAAAATTGTACACCATACCCACACATTAATAAATAACAAAATGAAAAGATTTTGCATACCAGAATCTTGTAGCTCTATGAGTTGGACTCTACATATTGAAGTTTGCATATTGGAATTGTTGAAGGCTAAGAATTGGGAAGGTTTTTTTTGTTCAATTATCATCTTCTCAATTATCCCCATTCATGTATTAATTGTCCATATTTGATACCCTTGCTTCCTTTAACATCCCACCTTTGATGTGATTTGGAGTTAATTTTTTTAATGAGTGCTATGGAACTGCCACTTGTTTCATAGGACCTGAGCTAGGCATTGTTATAGTCTTCCTCTTTGTTGGTCTCCTGTTTCCCTGTTTCAAGGCACACAGATTAAGTCTCTGTGGCTGAAAACTGGTGTTCATAGTAACATAGGTTCTTTGTGAATTCCTTCACATGGGTGGTAAGAGAGTTTCATTTTGAAAAATTGGATACTTGGGTACTTCTCAAATTGGCATTAGAGTTCTTCAATAGATGAACTTCATGGTGTATCCTTTTGTTGAGGTCTCATATTTGTAACAATTAGCAGTGTAAGTGTGAAATTGATGGTAATCAGGAGAATCCAATGAGGAAATATGCGACTGTGTCACTAATACATGAGGTGAGCACAAAAAACAAAAATCTAATAAGGAACTACTGACAGCATTGCGGGAGGAGAATGATCTTTCTTAGATTCTATTGGATATTTCATAAAGTTGAGAGTATTACTACAGGATGAGTTCATATGAATATCTTGTGCTTGATAGGTGCCCTCATTTGCAAGCACATTGGTTTATGAGTTAAAATTTCTATGGACTTGTGTAAAACGTATTGTTTTAAGTTAGAGTTCAATGATTTAGATTTGGTAATGATTTTTGACACGTTAAAATGCATGTGGGGAGGTCACCCCATTCATAATGTCAATGATAAGATTGGAGTCTTATGCATTTATGATGTCTCAAATATCTAATTTGGATATTAGTTTTAGGCATTGCATAAAATGAGTGTGTTTCTAATATTGTTCATGGTTTTCCCATGCCCTCTAGGCTCATGCAAATTTAGTCTTGTCTTTCCTCTTGGTCTGTAATGAGTATCTTTCCCTAGCTCTACCTAGTTTCTTTTTTTTGTCCCTTCAAAGAATAAGATACTACCAGAGAGAGTGGTTTGAACTAGGGGAAGGATCTCAGAAGGGGAGTTTGAATATTGAGTTCACTCCTTGAGACCTTATCATTTCACCCATTGCAAATACTTAACTGTATTGAGTTTCCTTTATGGAAGATGATATTATTCCTCGTGTTTCAGTAATGGCTGTGTGTGGTAAAATATGGTTTGTAGTCTAGTACTCCAAGCATAAATTTGCATGTCCTTTTCCCCTGGCGCCTTAGTCACCTCTTTTCAAGTTTGTTTGAAATCCATAAATGAAGAACTGTAGTGCAGAGCTTGGAGAATGCATGCCCTTATGATGGTTTTGTAATTATTCAAATTTGAGTGACCAAGCTTGGGTAAACTAGAACAAACAACATTATTAAACAAATCAATAGTGTGAGAGTTGAGGGAGTGAATACCATGTTTGAGGAAGTTGGCTTGGATGTTGTTCATCTCTATTCTTAATAAATAATTATTAAGAGTATGCCATTGTTCAAACTATTATAAATATTGATTTACCTCAATCGTCTATTTCTTGTTAATAGAAACATTGCTTTATGTCTTCTATTACTCACAGAGGTTCAAAGGCTTTGACTGGCTACTTTGCATTTTTGTAATACTGAAAATTTCTAGTAGTTATTAAAGTACCCATGAATCATGTGATTAAATTGCCCATAAAACTGTGGCATCATTCACAATATGTGCCCTCATAAATATTAATGTGTTAAATAATTTTGTATATATCTGTTGATTGTTATAGTTAGTTAAAAAATTGGGTAGCTTTGATCTTGTAATTTTAATACTAAATATGCACTATAATATATTATGATTGGTATAATTTCTATCATAGTTATGGAAAGTCTGACAAATTATTTGATGATAATGCTAAGAGAGGACATTGGTAATGTCCCAGTAAAGGTTTCACATGGTAAGAAAAGCACTACTTGGCTTGTGGTGAGTTGGAAGTTGAATGTCAGTACTATGCAGCATGGCATACAAAGCACAAAAATTGCTATGGCCTTCACATTATGTTAGGACTGTAGTGGAGAGTTTGTACCTTAACTTGAACAACCAATATTTGCATCCCTTCCATTGCGATATTATGGTTTGAAATTTATTTTTCAAGGGGATTTCACACTGCAATCATCCAGGGAGGAGGTCAAGACTCGATGGTTATAGTGATAGTGCTTGGAACCAATAGTAACTTTCAGAATTTATAGAGTTTGTCAATGTTGTAGAGTCTTTTAGGGCTCTTCATTTCTATCAATTAAATCCTTGAAAAGTTCTCACTTTATATGAGTTTTGTCCCATTGGTCGAAAATAACTATTTCAGTTCCATGAAAGATAATTTTTGAGTTATAGGTTTTTCCCTGCTCCCTTTAAAAATATCCACATAGAATGGAATTCACCCTAAAGAAAATGAAAATGATATGGATGTTCAAAATGATAGACACTTCATAGATTTCTTTGATCCAAAAGTTAGCAATTATTTTTTGAATGCATAGCCAAAAATCATACCCGGCCTTTGCATTATTTCTAACCAACCTTCACTAATATCATTGCCTATTAGTTCAAATAGATCTGAAGAGTGTTCTTTCTTGGGTTTCAGTCTTATGCATTTGATAGGAACATGTGATCTTCTATCACAACAATATCAAGCTTCAAGGAAGCTTACTATGAACAGATCAAAGAGCAAAGTTTCTTCTGGGTTTATTACTAACTTTACAATACCATCTCACTTTTCAAATGGTAAGAACCTTAGCTCAATAGCAGTTCATTACATTCAATTTTTGTCATGACAAATAATGTTGTTTTAACTATCACATTGTCCACTAATGAATGAAATGTCTCATGATTGTTTGCAGTGGATTATCCAGAAAGTGCTGCTGAACATATTTATAGAAGATTTGTGTATTTTGTGCATTGTATCATTTTCATATGGACGTTCATTTTTCTCAAGACTTAATGTTTCATTCATTACATTTTAGTGGCACTAAATGGAATATTCTTTGATTTCTTAGCCAATATTGATTCATATATTTGTTGTTTAACGAATTTCTAAGATTTAAAAAGTGGCTCCAACCTAGAGGGTCTGTCTTGGCATTGTGTTCTACCCCGAGTTTCCCATTCCCTTCTTGAATTTACTCCATTGACTTTGCATCCAGAACCTTTATGTGCCAAGATTCTGTGATGAGTGGTGTATTCAGATGGAGCATTATATAACTAGTATCATCCCAAAAAAATGATGAATGTTTTCCTCCCTCACATACTTCTCTTGCATGTGGCTTGTGCCACTTTCTACCACCAAGTGATGGCCATGAATGCCAACAAGTGGTGTGACAAGCATGTCCCATTTTGTCCCCAAAATTCCATCTGGGTTTTTTCACCATGCCATTATTGTTGAGTGAGTTATATGATAAAGCAACAAACCTCATATTGCTAAGGCTATCATGAAGGGTTGTAGTTTCTTCATGATCCTAGTGATTGCTTCAAAATATGCTGGAGGGTTGTAGTTTCTTTGTAATGTTGTTAAGTGTCATATGACTAAGATTTGATATGATGAACAAGTTATGCTTGTTGGTTGATTTCTTTATAGCTAATTACACATGAGGTTATTACATCATGTACAACCCAATACTAAGCCTTGGAATCCTACAAAATTGGCTCATCGAAGGGATACAATAACAGAAAGGGCATTATTCCTTCTGCAGGAGCCAATCTTATGAAACCTTTTGGGTTTAAAAAATTTCATTGGGAATTATGTAGTTAGCATTCTATTATTAACATGTCATGGAAGGTAGCTGATAAATGCTATTAGGTAAGAATAAAAATAGCATTGCCATTTTAGATAATAAGGCATATTTCTGATATCCTTATTTACCACATACAACAAGAGATTTGAGGGGCTTATTTAAATAATGAAGTGAATTCAAATAATTCCTAAGCATAACAATAATGTACTTTAATTTCAATCTACCTAGGGCCGAACTAGGACACCCTGCAGACCTTAAAAATTATACAAGGTTAAGTCCTCTTGCACATAAAAATATTTAAAGGATTGACTTAATTTTGATGCATTTTTCTAATGCAATATACTACTTGCAGTTTATAACTGCTCAAAATGATTGTATAGCAAGGGGTGGCAGATGTATTCCAGGCTCTGGATACAAGATCGTGAGAGGTCCCCATGTCCAAAAACACGATAATACATTGGAATTTCCATGACATATGCGAACAAGGATACACCTACAAACTATAATATTTACCAGATCCGTCCCATACAATTGTCCCCTTGTGCTAGCACCTTCAAAAGAGCTTGCAGAATGAGTTGTATTTTGCATGGTGCAAGTGGCAGTTTGTTAATATTCAAACTAGAATTCAGAGAAATGCTATTGATAAAGTCACAATAACATAGCATAAAACTAGAGGAATATCACTAAAATTACTAAGACATACATTGCCATTTTTTTTCAGCAGTGCTCTGAACTTGTTGAGGATGGCATCCTTGTATCTCCTAAGGAGGAAATTTGTGCTCTTATACCTAAAAAAGTAATTGAATTGCAAGAGGTATATCTGGAAAAGAGAAATCAGCTTAGGAAGAGGCCACAAACAGTGGATGAGCAGCTTCAGCCAATAAAGAAACAAGTGGCAGCTTATCTGCACTCACAACTTATTCCTATCAAGCCAGTATTCCAGTTGGAGATGGTTATGTGGTCAGGTTACTCATAGAAAAATAACTGTTGCATAACATGGAGGACCCAAAGTAGCCTAATAATGAGCCCCTATACATGGAACCTGATTGGGAACTTATATGATCTTGGTTTTTGATAAGGCCCCAATGAAAGAGGTTGTTGTAATAGTTAAAAACATGCATGAGGGATTCAAGACCATGTATTTTGATGGTGCACGTTCCTGATTTGGTGCAGGTGCTAGGGTAATTTTTGTTTCACCATTTATAACTCCTTTCCATATTCATTTTGCTTAAAATTTGATGCAGCTAACAATGTGACTGAATATGAGGCCTTGCTTTTGGGTTTGAAACAAGTAAATGATGTCAATATTAAAACATTAAAAAGTGAAAGGAGATTAATAATTTCAGACTTGATTGTGAATCAAGTATGGAACCAGTGTGAAGCAAAATATTCTCATTTGAAGCAATATTGACATGTTGTATCATGTATGGTATGAGATCAAGGTATTTGATGTTTTTTACATAGTTCCTATCCTGCAAAATGAAAATCATTAATCAACAAGTAGATGCTATGATAGGTTCAAATGTGGGATTTGAACCATGCACAACAGAGTCCTTTTCAAAGTACCATGTGGAGGTCAGGTTTTGACCATCCATTCCTGACAACTTCTGAAACTAGCATCTATTTGAAGATGATAGGCATTGTGAATTTTTTGAATAGTCTAAATGAAACTGCCTCTCACTAGATTGATTAGGGATAAGAAAACAGTGACCCGGAGCAACAAATGGTACAACAAAAAAGTAATAAAATCCCTAGATGTTTGGTACCTTTGGAAAAACTTCTTGATGATTCTGTTGCTTTTAAAGGTTCAAAGGTCATTGATAAGGATGAGCAGGTCATTGAACTCAATATGGGTTCTAAAGAAAGTCCAAGACCAGTGAATTATATTGCTCAAGTATGCACTCTATAATGGAAAAATATTGAGGAGTTTATCTATGATTATAAAGATTTTTTTGCATGGTCATATGATGAGCTAAAAACCTACAGTACTGAGGTTATCAAGCATAAAAATCCTTTGAAAGAACAAGCCAAACCTTTCAAGAAGACACAAAGGCACATGAATCCCAAGTTGGCTCCCATCATACAAAAAGAGTTGCAGAAGTTGTTCAAAGTAGAAATCATCACTCCTGCTTATTACTCATAGTGGGCATCCAATGTTGTACCAGTCCATAAGAACGATGAGATTAGAATTTGCAATATTTTGAAGTTTGAACCTTGCATCCTCAAAATATAACTATCTTTTGCCAAGCATGGAATATGTGTTACAGTTACAAGTGCTGGAATGATGTCCATGTTGGATGGATTCTCAGGGTACAACGAGGTGCTGGTTGATGAAAATGACTGATACAAGACAACATTCACCATCCTTGTGGAATGTATTCCCATGTCTATGTGCCTTTTGGATTGTTAAATGTTGAGACCAGATTCCAAAGAGCCATATTCTTTCTCTGATTTCCTTAATAAAGTTATCATGGTTTACCAAGATGATTTGACAGTTTATTCCAAGTGCAGGGGAGACCATTTCATGCACCTAAGGAAGATCTTTGATAGACATAGATCCTTTGGAATCTCACTTAACCCCAAGAAGTCTGTTTTTTGGGTAGTCAAAGGCAAATTATTGGGGCATCTGGTGTCCAAAAGACAAGGTAAAAATAGATCCAGCAAGAGTGCAATCTTAAAAGAGATTCAATCACCCAAAAGTAAGAAGGGTATCCAGTCCTTTGGGAGCATAAATTTCCTACTAATATTTGTGCCCAATTTCGTTGAAATCACTTATGCCATCTCAATTATGCTAAAAAAGGGACATGAAAATGAAGAAGCTAGGGAAACAATGTAAATTCAACAGCCTCTGGTTGGGACCTTCCCAAATAAAGTGAAAAAGCAGGGAAGAACAGTTTTCATCTGACTAATCTAGATGGAGAAGAAAAACATCTACCAGTCAATGCACGATTAATAAAGTATTACTTTCAGTAACAACCCTAAAGGACCACAAAAAAGAGAAAAGAAAAAAAAAAGAAAATGACGAGTTATGTCTATTTTGGGTAATGGTGTAGGCTAGTGGAAAATTTTTATTTTTACCAGGAATTTTTTTCATTGCATTGATTTCAATTATATCTTACATTTTACGATTTTTGCAAGTCGTTTCATTCTTAATACGTTGTTCCTCATTAACATGAGAAATCCCAAATTTGGGAGGTTGGTTTATCTTGTTTTTGTCATAGGCTAGACTCTTTTGTCATTCTGAAAATTGGGCATGCATGAATCTTATTGATTCACAGAGTAAAATCAAAGTTGGGACACATTTATCTTAGGTCAAAGTCTGGATAAGGTATGGGATTTTTTTTTGTGTCAGTACAAGTATATCTTTGGGGAAAGTAAGGGTATGTATTTGTCGGGATTTAGGCAAGATTATGCATGAATCACAATCCCAATATGTGTCTCCTAAGGTCAAGTTCTGTGCATCGAATACCTTATCCAACCTTAGGGATTTGATACTAACAAGAGTGATTGACTTTTCAGAGAAAAACATCATTGAAGACCGTTGGGATCTCAGCATCCCACAAGAGCATGTTCTCCCCTTGTGGAGCCACTGTTAACACACGCTTCACCTCGATCGAGGGAGATGGAGATCATAAAAATTAAAAACAAGAAAGAATTTAAAGAAGCAAGAAAGGAGCTAGAGATGGATTTATCAAAAGGCTTTTCCTTGACTAACCTTGGTTAAAAAAAGTATGCAGTGGATATTCTGAAGAGATTCAAAATGTTGGAATGTAAGGTGATAGCCACACCTATGGAATCTAACTTGAAGCTATTGTGTGAAGATTCATCATATTTGGTTGATGCCACGATGTATCGTCAGACGATTGGATCATTGATGCATTAATTGCAGTGAAGATATCATTTTGGAAAGACTGGAGATATAATTGAAGGTATTTGTTTTCGGCTTTGGATTTACCTGAGAAATATGATGATGTGATCCTCATGGGGAGAGTCATTTATAATGGGATCTACACAAAATATCCGAATTTAAATTTGAACAGAAGAAGTTCAATGGTAAGCTTGAGTATTAGTAAAATACTACTCAAGGATAGACTTGAATGACTAAATTTTACTTGCAAGAGAACCATGTTATGAAGCCTAATACTATTAAACTTCTCGAGTCTTATTTTGGTCTAGGTGTTCCATGTACCCTTGCTGGTTAGTGGTGATCAATGTATATGAATTTAAGGTTGTGTTTTAGGTAAAAATAGATTCTACATTGTAATTTTTTGTTGTAGCATTGATGATTTGAGCTACATTACCTTCATGCAACTTATTTTAAGATTGATGGTTTGATATTTATCTCTTACATTGTCTCTTTCTTGCATGTGACAGGAAATGATGCTGGAATTTGAGAAAGCTAGGCCTAGGAGCTATCTCTTCACATAGATAGTTTCCTAACATTAAATGATAAATAACTAATTTGACAACACTTTCGCTAAGCAAGAATGGGATCATTTAAGTACATGAAACCATGTTGGTGTTTAGCACGAATATCTTGACAATTTTTTATGGTTTGTTTATTGATTTTGTTTGAAGCATTTTGTCGATTTTTGAAGTTTGTGTGTATTTTGGTTAAATATTGTGTTAACTCCTTTGAATGCTTCTAGTTCTCATTCGATGCTTGATTTAATATTTTTTTGTAGCTTGAATCAAGGTTGGTTTCAGGGTTTGAGAAAAGATTTTTTATTAACTTTTAGTTGCATGAATTAATTGTCTTCAGTTTTTTTATTCTTCTACGCTGATTGTAAATTTTCTTTGCAAATACTTATTGTTATTCAAAAAAATAAACGAGCTCTACATAGCTAAGAGAATAAAAAAATGGTCTATCCACTAGGTTCCTATGCATTGATCGTAGGATACCTATTGTCACAAGAGCAACATTCATCTAATGCAATAATCAATTGGCATAATTACAATGCATACTCGTATTAGCCTCCATGACCATAATTGGCTAGTGGAGGCCAATATCGAGCATAATGTATGATTCTATCAGTTTATCAGTTTGTCAAGATTCAGGTCCCCACATGTCCATGGGACCATTAAGGGATGAGATAACAAGTGGAGTCCCCACTTGCCCTGAATCTAGTCAGTGCAGTTGTGTTTCATTGACACCTTCCAGTTGTTACTTATGAGTCTACATGTTCTATTGATCATAATGTGATTCATGTTATTTGACTAATGTTGTTGTTCCTCTATTTTTACAATATTCTATAAATCAGTGAAAGATTTGCCAGTTTGTACAATTTTTTATAATGAAGTTAAATATTCGCCAAGATTTTACAATATCTTATAACTTAGTGAAAGATTCGCCAAGAGATTACAACATTATATAATAAAATGAAAGATTCACCAAGATTTTACAACATTATATAATAAAATGAAAGATTCGCCAGAATTTTACAACATTGTATAATAAAATGAAAGATTCACCAAATTTTTTATATATACATATTATATTATTCATAAAATTGCCTTCAAATTTTCCTATATATCGGAGAGATTCACCCATTTTTTATACATATAAATCTAGGGAGGTTCTTAAAATCATCCCTATTAAGCACGAGGCAGTGCATGCGATTGTGACTGGGATGACCCCTGGTTACTTTCTATGAGCACCAAAGATATTTCCAAGATTGTATTCATATATGGGGGCTCTTTTTGAGTTTCAGGCTTTGCTACCCTGCCCATATGATCGATCCCACCTATGACTATTCGCCTGAGAATTGGTTATATTGGGGTGACCTTAGTTTCCTTACCTAGGTATCACAAGGGGTAATTGCAGAGGTTATTCTGTAGGTGTCCCAGCCAGGTAGAGTTCGGACAACACAATTGCTTTATGCGTTGAAGCTGAGGGCCACTATAATTGGTTACATACCTCTGCTTGTAGTGTATGGTAGTTTTGAGCCTCTCCTAGGAGAGACATACCTGCTGCATTTGGGAGATCACATATCCTCCACTTGGATTGCTTGTATTTTGGTTGTAGATTTTCTTAGGAGTGTTCTCTTTGTGCGCTAGTTGGCCTTTGGGATCGTGGTTACTTGAGTTCGGGTCCTTTTATTTTTGGCATGCCTGGTATCCTATCACCCATCCTTGGTCCTAGTATGGACCCTGGTGTCGAAATTGGGGGCATCACCGCCCCTTACCGTGCTCATAGATTTGGGAGTGGTCACATTCCGTCCTCTGCTCCATTTGTAGAGGATTTTTATTCCCTTCACTCGGTATTTACACCGATGGTCATCCTCATGGGGGTGGTAGTGGATGTGTGAACGTTGGGTCTACACCTTACTTTCCTTTTTATGTCCCATCGTTCACTACATTGTTTCCTTTGGGAGCAATTTTCATGATCATTCCTCCCTATATCCTATACTTTGGATTCTGTATTGACTATTTGGGGTTGTTTTGGACTAATATGGTTGTCATGTAGGATCCGGTTTGTGTACACTCTCTTCGACGTTTTGACCCGTTCATGCCTATCATGGGTATTATTTCTAAACTGGCATATAGGTTAGTATATCACATCCGCTTGCACTTATGCATTGCATTATGACCATTCCATATTAACCTTAGGTACGAACCCATTCCATGGTATCACAGAAACTTCATGCTGTTGTTAGAAGTGGTACTATGTGAATGGTAAAGTTTTCCTATACATGGGTGTCCTAGTTAGCTCTCTTTTGCATTTGGTACCCATGTTGTGAGTCCTCTCTTAGGTCTAGGACTCCATTTTAGTCCCACCATGTCCTTGAGCAAGAGCTTCATACTCCTCTTGAACTTTGTGCTGGCCATTTCCCCGAGACTCCCTTGTATATGTCAAGTTGTAATTGCATTATCATGAGTTTTTATTGCCTTATTATGCCTTATTATAGCTTCCCTGACTTTGATTATCATCCATATAGCCTGATTTTGTCTCATGTCTAGCCAAGTAGAACCGTTTTATATATCTTTTGCAGCTTGATTCCCCATTGTTTACTGGGAGGGGACTTGCCCCCGACTGTCGTTATCCTCCACATGTTTCCTTGTATTGAGCATAGGTATGTTCCATTGCTTGGAACTAGTTTGTTTTCCCTTTGAAACTCATCTCCTCCTATATTTGTAAGTATAAAGCACTTTTATTCTTTTTCAAGCTTTTCAAAATATTTGAAAAAGTCCAAAAAAAAATTAAAAAACCAAAAATCTAGACAGGAAAAGATATTATCTTTGGCAGTAGTCAAGTCCTGTCTCCTTCAAACAGAGCACTATATATCACATCTATTGGTTGGGTTAATAGTTTGACTTTAGGGGTTGTACTCATTTTTCTGAGTTTATCTCCACCGACTGGTTAAGCTTCCAGTCCCTATGGAGCCTCTGTCGATGCCTCCTTTGTATAGATGTACCAGTTTTTTTATATTGAGTATATGTTGCCTACATTCAGTCATCATTTGCCTTTATTCTCTTGTTCGAAGGAATTTGAAGCCTAAGTCAGCCATTCCTCAGTTTTCTTGACTTTGCATGTCGACCATTCCTAGTACTAGTACTGGTTCATGCACATTATGATTGAGTCCTTCCAAATTATACAGCTTTGCTCAGTACCTCATGTTGGATGATGGGGGATTCCTTAATGCCCTCCTTCCAGCAGTTTTCATCCCATTGACTTCAGATCATTTATTCTGGGATATGAGTCTAGATTCATTTTGAGTGCCTTGAGACTTGCAGTAATCAGTGGCAGGTTCTCTCGCCATCGACAGTTTTGGGAATACATCAATGTCCCCTAATTGATGGATTCTTTCAAATGTTTGACCTTAACACATTTATTCATACTTGGTAGATTTCACTCTAGTACCTTGATTCCCATTTTCATTATCGGTGGGTGATCTCACGTCTGTTAACGGTATACATCAATGACCGGTAATCAGACAATGGACTACTATGTTTGACCTCAACACCTTTATTCACGTAGTAGGACATGTACTCGTAGCAGTTTGTGTATAATAATTTCCAGATTGGTGGCATTCTAGATATGCTACCTCCTTGATCGTGCCAGTGTTCATGAGATTTCAGCTCTCGTGACTTGATTCCAGTGTATGTCAGATATATTTAGCCATTATGAAGATCTTGATCCATTTTATATCTTCATCTTTCATGGAGATCATGATCCTTTCTATATATTAATCATGGAGATTCTAATTTATCTATATTATATGTGGTGATGACCACACATGTCATATTTTGTATCATGCCTATTCATGGCCATTGTACTCTTATGTATCCGAGACTGTTAAATGTACTTTCAGTCATATGTAGAGATATTTGTACTATATTGTTGGATGGCTGGTTCTTCCACCTAGTTATTCATCACTCCACTTTTGGGATGGACTTATAATGTATTTCGGCCATCGTATCACCCCTCTGACCTCGCACATTAGGGGGCATCTGTTACAGTTGATTTTACCACACATGGTAGATCACACATTTATGGCCTTCCGTGTCCCTCTGCAGACTCTTTGGACCCCATGGACCATTTTTTTACCTTTGATGTTTCCAAGATCATACCTAAAAATAAATGTTATTTTCCATACGCGACTTTTAAACCCTTTCTCGCGTATATACGTAGATATGACCCTTAAACCCGCGTACATCAGGATGTGTGCAAAAGGCCAAATAGTTTTGGAGTTTTCCTTGATGTGGATCTGAGTCACTTATCTCTTAGCCTTCCATATGCCTTGAGATTGCTCAGAATTGACCTTCCATTACCCCATTGAAGCACTATATAAGGAACCCTTTGGATACATTGAAAGGAGAGGAATTGAAGAGCAAGAAAACTATAGTCCATTGTTGCCGGAGCTTGATTATACTTGAGTTTGCATCCCTTTGCCCCTTGGATCACTTTGTGTTCTTCCCAAGCTTGCATTTTCTTGTGAGCTTGCTATCGAGAGATGGAGGATTGAGGTGGTGGAGGCCCAGGTGGAGGACTCAGTTTCTCCGGTTCGTAGACGTGTCGACAGAGGTTGTCATTCTTCTAATCTCTAATTTATATTAATAGAAATATATTTTCCTCTCCAATGATGTGCATTTAAATGAATATTGAATCCATGGATGATTTTAATTGCTTATACATTATTGATTATATATGCTAGAGTAGGTCTAACACCATTATATAGCATGCTTGTCTTGTTTGTTGATTGTTGAGAGAGAAAATTGTAAAACACAAGCGGGATTGGAAAATATCAATGGGGATCTACATCAACCATCCTAAGGTATGTTTCGAGATCCTTTAGTGTTAGATGTTTTATTTCTCTTGCATATTGGGAAGGGATTGATTTCTGCAGTTACTCTGTCTGTTGTGGTATATCCCAAGCCATAGGAAGTTTTCTTCGTAACACCATCCACAAAACAACTCATTCTATTTTTTTCAGAATATTTTTCAATTTTTCGAGCAGAAGCCTATTAGTAGTTGCATTGGAATACTAGTGCCTTACAAAAATTGTACAATGATCCTAATGCGAACTGCTCTACTTCATAAGCTAAGGTGCATACTTTATTACACTCACATATTCTACTGTATCATTCTATGTCTATATTTTTTACTTTAAAAATATTACAGTACAACAGTTCTTCTCTGATAATAATCCTAGTCTCCCCTATGATTTATATTACCAAAGCTGGCTAGTCTTTAAGTGGATATATTTAAAACCTACAAGAGGAAAGCTACTAGATAAGATAGGTATACATATTACTGTAATATATACCATATTTGACTTGTATGCAGCAGATCAACATACTTTCTACTTTAAATGACTCAGACAAACTTACGCCATCTTCTGCATTAAATCCATCCATAAAAGAACTCATTTTATTTTTTTTCGGAATAGTTTTCAATTTTTGGAGCAGAGACCTATTACTAGTTGCATTAGAATAATAGTTCCTTACAAAAAATGTACAATAAGCCTAATGCGCACTGCTCTACTTCATAATCTAAGGAGCATACTTTATTACACTCATATATTCTACTGTATCATGCTATGTCTATATTTTTTACTTTAAAAACATTACAGTACAACAATTCTGCTTTGATAATAAACCTAGTCTCTCCTACCATATATAGTACCAATTCTGACGGGTTTTCAAGTAGATATATTTAAAACCTACAAGAGAAAAGCTACTAGATAACATAGGTATACATATTACTATAATATATACCATATTTGACCTGTATGCAACAGATCAACATAACCATAATACACTATTCCATTACTATGTTACTAATCTTCACTGCATTTCTATCCTGGGAGATAAAAAATGGACAGAGTATTGAGAATTAGTGTTGCTTGAGATATATACCTGATTGGAGAATCCCCAAAAGAGCACCGAAACCACCACACTACCCCAAAGCTTTGCCATGACATAAAACAAACAGAATGACCATATCTAAAGAATGACAATGGGACCAAGAAATATAGGACCCATAAATTGTAGAAAAGAATTTTCCAATGTTGTAGGATGGATGACATTATTCAGTGGGTATAATAGGAAATAAAATTCCCCAAATAAGGTAATGAAGGGAAATATACATGAATAGAAAAGAGCCTTCTTTGATAAAGTATTTGACATCTTGGTGTAAATAATCATGAACCCAATGGCCAATGTCATTACAAGGATTCCCAATTTTAAATGTCAAAGGCATATTTACTCTAAAAATCAAACCTGGGATGGCGATGGAAAATTCCCATGGATTTACCACTTAACCACAGCTCAATCAACAATAATATCTTATACATTCTTACAGGAAAAGTTTAATTTCAATCCACTAAAAAATGAATATATTGTTGTCCCAAGAAGACAATGAAGGGCCCCATCATTGGGTTGATAAATGATCATTTTTTAGCTTTCCCGAGAAATAATTCAGTAAAACTAAAATGAATCATTATACAAGAATAAATATCTTGGAGTACCATGTCCCAAAATTAGCTGAATACTCACACACAGTCATAGAGAGTATTACTTACATATGTTCAGTTGTCTTCTCAAGACTGAACAATAGTTCCTTAATTGAACCATGTAAAGTAGTAAGGCGATGCTATTTTTCTGTATAAGGGAAATAAATCTGCATATCTGCTCCAGGAGAAACAATGTTGAACTTGGGATCAAAAACACCAATTCCATGTACCACACGGTAGAGACCAGGAAGGGTGAAAGCAGTGTGACTTTCGTACTGTCCAACATTATCCTTGCTGCAGAAACAAAGTCACGTATTTATATCTACATATTTAAAATATTGGTTCCTTCCAATTGGTTCAGATATTTTTTTAAAAGTACCTTTTTGTTTTCAGGTCTCCCATATTCAGAATACAACCCTAATAAAGAACATAAAAATTAAATATAAGTTTCAAGATGATTTCTATAGGACTCTTTCTATAGGAGGAAAACATTAGTCATTCCTGCAGTCTCTTGATATATGCTAGTAATAATGAAATCTGGATGAGTCAATGTGATTAGATCTGCAGTAAACTCGCAACAGAAATGATATTTTTCTTCAACAATTTTCCAATAGATGTCTGAATCTGGGTATTTGGTTTTCTCCAAAGCAGGCGCTATGTTGCACTAAGATAACAAATAGGATATATTGTTAGATTAAAATTTTCACAGAGAAAACCAATTCCCTTTTCAGCTGTAGAAGATATACAAAAGCACAATTGCGAGTGGAAAAAACCCGATTGATTCCTTGTTTATGTGTAGTCAAAGATGTGACTAAATTTCCATCGTTGTAATTGCCAATAATAAGATCAGGTTGACCTTTTAGCTCAACATTTATTTCATTTGATACATCCTACATCAACATGCAAACATTCCCAAGTTGAAGGGGAATGTGGAGTGGAACCCTTGGCCCTTCTTTCACTAAAATATTGTCAGTTATACTGATAAAATATTAAAAAGAGGAAGAGATTGAGTAAAAAAAAAAAATAGCAATGAGGTTACTAATACAAATCCTTCCAACTATGGAACCCAATGCCTAGTACTAATCTTTCTACATAACAAACATTTGTATAATTATAACACTTTCAAAATATAAGTAATTCTTTATGCATAGAAATTAGCATCATCTGCATAAAATAAACAAACTGAAGAACACCTAAGAAATATGAACTAGGGAATCTCTTTTCCTATCCTCCATTTACATAGGTTATTCAGTAAACTCTATAGCATCTTCCCAAGGATGCTTCTTATGCAAGGTAGATAAATAACAAGTAGCCATTAGAAATTAAAATTAAACAATTGCCCAGCTACAATAGGATGTTACCCTCGTTTTATGAGAAGTTGCACAATCAGTCACAATAAGGAGGGGCGTACAGCCGTCTCATGCCAAATCAGTTTTACAAATGTGAATGCCCCATGTTTTCAGGATATGGCCTACGAGCAAGCAACAAAACAAAAATATAGACATAGTGGAGTTTCACATCTACAAAATTCATCTAGATATTCATATAACCATGGAAACATTCCCAGGAGCAGTAGGGATTAGAGAAGGTTTTGTGTCATTGTGATAATTTTATGCTACATACAAGAGACAAGGGGAATAATCCCAAAGTCTGTGGCTTATAACTATGGAGTCATGGGGTAGCCACTTCCAACGACCAGTGAATCTCCAGTGTATAAGTTACCTTGTAGTTGTGGACTTTGTTCATATAAGTTCCATATGATATACTAAGGGAACAAAAGAAATAAATTGTGTATGAAAATTTGTTTTATGTATTAGTGGTGTTTCACATCATAAATTTTACTTCAAATTATTTTATTTACTTTTACAAATTTCAATTGAGTTACAGCATTGTACACATTGAATTGCAGTACTTCTAAAAATGGTACATGCATACAGACCGAAGGCAAACAAAAAACTTATCAATTTGAATCTTGACAAGTCATAAGCTTTTACCTTTGAAAATATTTCCAAGTAAGTCCACACGTCAAATTGAGAAACCTAGTGACAAAAAACCCTTTTTTCTATTCTAAAGGGCACCTGGAGTATCTATGAATGTTTTGTTCGACTAATTCTTTCAATTCTTTGATTGCATGTTGTTCCATGAGCCTCAGGAATCAGCCGAGTCACCTTGTAACAAAAATGAAAAATGTCAAATATAAAATATAAAAATATAAAATTTTTAAATGGAATTCTAAGAAATTTGGAAACCACAATAAAAGCTAACATTTTAACTTAAACATAGATCTCAATCTCACTCACACAGAGGAACAAGCACCTCGTCCACTAATGTGTGGGTGTGATGAGGTACTTAAGTCTACATTGGCCATTGGAAAATTAACCCATGTCTTGAGAAATGGAATGATCTCAACACTGCTTCCCTTAGCAGTCACCACCAGCACATCCTTGGTATCTCTCAGAATCGTATAGTTGAAAAGAATGAAGAAGAACATCAGTACAAGGGGGATCACCTTATTCAATGTGATGGTCTCAACTCCCATGAATTTCTTCATGGCTGACACAAATTCTTGTGCATCGCTACCACCTGCATCAGTAGCAATGGCCTGCAAGGCCCTGCAAATGTGCCGAGACTTTCTGCTAACAAGGGTACCATTCTGAAGTCCAAAAGAAAAAAATTGTCAGCTTTGGTTAGCTGCTTCTATCAAGGAACCACCCAATATGCCAGATTGATCTGTTTTCCTCCTTTCAATAGAAAAAACCTCATATTTTCCCTTGGAAAATCCATCATTCAATCTAAATGCAACATTACCAGAGATCCAGAAACTTACACTTATGCGTACAGGAGACACATATACATTGGGAATGAACCCATTGGTTTCGACTGCTACTTCCATTCCTACCCACTTAAAAAACTCAGATCCCTCTCTCCCCTGCTAATTTTTATATGTCCCAAATCACAAAAACCACTCAAAATATAAAAAACCCTTCATCCGAAAATCCCAAAGAAAAAATAACCCATCAAAATATTTATTATATCTCACAGAAATCCATGAAAAGAATAATCATCCTTCAAAAAGAAAAGCAGCATAGCATTTAAGCATGAAGCCTGGAGAAACCCACGAAATTAAAAGATGGTCATGCAGAGAACTGTGTGGCAACCAACAATGGCATAGGGAAATAGTTTCAAGTTTGGAGCTTTTCTTCACTATTTCTTCTGTATCGTCCTACCCTTCATCCCTGTGGACTGAGAGGCTAACACTTCTACTCCACTGCCCCATCCCCACACATGGGATTCCCAAGGCTATAGCCCTAAGCTAGTATTAAGGCGAAAGGACTGTGAATTTTACCATAAATCAAATTTTTCATATGATAAAATGATACTTCAACCATTAAATTTGTTTTATTACCAATGAGTAAATTCTAAATTTCAACCATTAACTTGGTTTTACTAGTGTACCCTCATAGTGAGGGAAATGAAACATCTTAGAGAACTTCAATATGTTGTGAAAATGAGAGAAAGTTGTGTGTAGATAATATAAGTTTATAGTACCACCCAATAAATTCCTTGGTTAAATATTTCTAGTGTTGGTCCTTCATATATCAACACAACTCATAGGGATGTTTTTTGAAGGGTGTGTCTTTGATTAACTTGGACAATAAGGTCTTATACAACTCCCTCTTGCACTTTCCTAAGACACAAATATTTGTTCTTGTTGAGCCAACCAATGAGTAGCGATCATGACATACATCCATAAATATATTTCGTATTCACTATCTTGTTCAAATTAATTATTGAACTGATAAAAAATATACTATATTCATTCGCACAAACATTACCATGTTTATATTGACAATTAAGCAACTCCAAATTCCCGTTAAGTTTGTGACAATGTGTTACAAGGTATGGACAACTTGAAATTGATAAAAATATCCAAGTAACCAACTATTCAAGTATTCACAATCTCATGATATGTCATTTATCATCGGGACACAAACATTTCCAAGTCTTCTAGTCTATTCAATATTGTGTATAATGAACAAAGTACCAAAATTCCCAAATTGAAGAGACAAACAAGGAAGATGATTTGTCTTAACTATTGGCCTTCCATGAAAATTGTTGAGCTCCTCAACTACTTCAATACATTATGTCTACAACAAGAGTCACTGCACTATGTTGTGTAATGCATATCATATGATTGAAATTTATGCCTATGTAACTAGGTCACAACACCACAAGTGTGTNCCATAACATTAATTCCCAAGTTTAATTTGTGCCGAATATTCTCCATTGTAATTTGCATCGAACACCAATATATTTATACTAACATGCATATCAAAGATGACAGTCAAATCCACGAGTGAGTGCTTAAACAAATTCTTAATGAATCACTCTCATCAATTCGATCAATCAATTATGCTTTATCAAACTCTGAACCCTTTCATTATCACCATTGGACCAAAGAAAGCCTTTTTAGATCATAACTAACCACTAGACCAAAGAAATCCTTTTTAGACCATAGTTTAAAATGAATTTTTATTTAGACAAGAATTTAAAGTGTTGATTAGGATCTTGTTGGCCAAGTTAATCGAAGTCCCACCCTTCCAAAATGATCCTTATTAGTTATGTTGATATATGAAGGATCATCCCTAGAAAGAGTTAGCCAAAGGATTTATTGGGTAGTACCATTCATTCAATTTGCTTCATAGTTCTTTAAGTGGTCGTTTTATTTCACATTTATGTTATGACCATTTAACCTATATGTTTTGGTTTAATCCACCATTATGTTTGGTAAACCAAAAAATATTGCGATAGCTAAACCATATGAGAGTGAGAGATGTCGTTCTCCCAAATAAATCCAAATATAAAATATTTTGAAACCCGTAGTTAAAAAGCGATCTTTCAGAACTATGCACTACATAAATCATTTTGAGTCTACACAGAGGACTGGATCTTATCACAGCTTCATCCCAGCCATATGATTGAGTAATTATCTTCCATCCTTCTGGGTCTTGGAATCGTTCCACTGAATAAGAATCGACTTGTATATTAGTCTAAAATCCTACATCTCCCCCTGAAAAAAGGTCTCTATCGAGAAGCTTTGAAATACTTGGCAAAAATATTGTAGTAACTTGCCACCAGTAAAGCGTTGCCTTGAACTACAACAATGGCTATCAGGGAAGGACTAATGGTGGTGGTGGTGTAGTTGTGCTTGGTGGGTCCTTTACTTATGTATGCATTTGGTGAGGCTCCCCATCGAAACTCATATCTACCTGCTAAAATTTCCCTTGGACGGGATTGCTCCAGAGGAAAACTCATGGCCAATTTCCTTAACATATCTAATTCAAACATATAAATTTGTTGAAAATACATAGATGTTATTAGTTACTATGTTCATTGAGAATGAAGGATAACAAACAAACAACAAAATCATAAATAATTCCACTACAAATTCAGAGTGAATTGATGTAACTACACAAAATTGATGAGAAAACTGCAAATCACCTCAGAGAAAGAGTATTCATGGTGTGTTAAACTCTGCAAAATGATGGAATAGACTCTACCCATTAGGAAAATATACTCCATGGGTACAATTTTCATGAGTTTTTGAGCTACTTAAAGTAAAACCAAAACATTCTAAACTTCTAAATTGAACTGATATTGAATCACAAACACCTAGCCCCGGGACTGCCAAATGTTATGGATTTCTTCTTTCACGATTTTGATTATAAAAGCCCTATATTAGAAAGCAATTGGAACCTGACCCAGTAATTTCCAAATTGTAGCGACAACAGATATTTCTTCATGTCCATATTTCTTCAAATTATAAAAAAATTGTTAATAGTTTTATTCAGTTATAGGTTTCATTTCAATTTTCACCCCGCGAATAAGAATACCAAGGGAAGCGATTTGGTGAATATCAATGTTACCATTGGAAAATCGAGTGTTTCCACTAGCAAATATCTAATCCAGGCAACAAGATACTTCATTGTGAATGGAACACCCATCTTGTGACGTGTGACGAGATAGGTGGACCATTTAAACTATATGTTTTGGTTTAATCCACCATTATGTTTTGCAAGCCAAAATCTATTGTGACAACAAAACTGTTGGATAGTGACAGATGTTGTTCTCCCAAATAAATTCAAATATAAAATATTTTGAAATACATAATTAAAAATTGAGCCATCAGAACTCTGTGCTACATCAATCGTTCAATCCCTTACGAATTTCTCTAGAATGAGTTGTTGGAAACATGATTGAAAGGAACTCCTTTCGCCTTGCAGGGTTTAGGAAAAGCTAGTAGCTCCATGAGTCTAGGTTTTGAATCTCCATGTATCTTTATTTTTCCCTTTAACATTTAGTTTTCCCACATACATGAATTTACAGTTGGGAGGTCTCTAATGCCTGGCTAATTATAATGAGCGAATTATATTGGTATTACAGTTGGGAGGTCTCTAATTCTAATGAGTGAATTATATTGGTATTTTTCATATGTGGTTGTGCAAATTCGAGTCTTAGGGTTCCTCTAATAGGTCGCTCATAAAATCTATTCAAGGTGAGCGCTTGTTTAATATTTACACTAAAATTTTCTTACAAGCTAGGAGCTGGTTGTGTTGCTTTTTCCATGTGTAAAAGTAGCACAGTCTGCGAACACAAGGGTTTTGAGAAAGAAATATGTAATATTGATGCACATGGTTTAAACACCCAGATGATTTTTTATTAGTTTTCCTCTCTCTGTGTTGATATTCATTTTCCTTCCTATCCATGTGTTGAGTAGCGTCAACTTCTTTAATTATGTGCTTGGCTACCCATGTGTTGCAATCCTATCAATGACCGATTAAACGTAATTTAATCTTATCAGCAACCATAATTCTTTCCTGTGTGTCAATAAACTTCCTGTGGTTTTCTTCCTGTACAGAATGAGCTAAATCGATGGATTGCTCTGATTCCACTAGTTTTGTTATTTTGAAAAAGAAATTAATTTGGTAATTCTTGCATGTGTGTCAATAAATTGCCTATGGTTTGCTTCAAAGAGGGGTGATAAAATGTTAAGTGTATCGCCCCACGTAGGAGGGAACTGAACATTCTTTGCTTGGGAGTGATTGATGCTTTTTCGTTTTGTTTCGAATCCGGTCCTTTTTCCTTGATGCTTTTTCGTTTCATCGTCGTCATCATCATACAATAAATGAACATCATTGTCATCGTTGTAGCCATCATCAATATAATTGTGATAATAATGAGCAAGGAGCCATACTACCTCAGAAGGATGGATGATATGGTCTTATATTTATCAAATAATATCAATAAGCTACATCATTATTATAGTAATGCATCATTGTCATGTTGTTAGGGCCAATCATATGCCATTAGGGTCAATCAAATGTTGTTGGGGACACAAATGCCATTAGAGCAATTTAGGTGACATTAAGTTAATTTACCCCTCATTAGGATTAATCAAGATCCAAAATTTCCATGATTACGATCATTTAGGTGCCACTATGTTAAATCAAGATCCAAAAGTACTATCACGTGAATCATGATCATTGACATTGACATTGATATATCTGACGTTATGTCGGACGTTTTCTGAACACAATTCCTAGCTCTAAACCTAGTGCAATTCCTAGCGCGGTTCCTTTCGAAATTTCTGGCATTATTCCAGGCGCTATACCTGGATCTACACCTAGCACAATGTTGGATGTTTTCTAGACGCAATTCCTGTATCTATACTTGGCACTATGTTGAATGTTTTCCTGCCAAAATTCATGGTGCAATTCTTGTCACTAACCTTGGATTAATATATGGTGCTATGCTATTTAGGACGTTTTTTTGGAGGCTAGTCTTGGCATTATATGGGATTCTTTTGTGGATGCTAATTGGAAGGATAATTGGAATGCTAATTGGGATGATAATTGTGATGCTAATTGGGATGTTAATGGGATGCTAATTATCATCCAAAATAGCGCAAACTTTTAAAAAGGGATGCTAAATGGGATGCTAATTTAGACACTAATTGGGATTCTAATTGGGATGTTAATTGGGATGTTAATTGGGACGTTAATTAGGATTCTAATTAGCATCCAAAATAGTTCCATATTTTAAAATAGGACGTTGATTGAGATGCTAATCGGGATGCTAATTGGAATTCTAATGGGGATGCTAATTGGGATGCTAAATGGGACTCTAATTGGGATGCTAATTAGTGTTCAAAATAGTGCCAACTTTTAAAAAGGGATGCTAATTGGGATGCTAATAAGGACGCTAATTGGGATGATCATTAGTGTCCAAAATAACGCCAACTTTTAAAAATCAACACAAATAATGCCATTAAAATCGCCATCCCATGGAAAAGCATCCATTTTGTCCAAAAAATGATGAAAAATACACTAAAAGTGATAGTGGATGTTAAAAAGGAAGATAAAAGAGACACTAATCATGGGGTTTTGTTGTAGTGAGTATATGTGCTTGAGGGAGGTGAGTTGGTTGATCCAACTTCTTTCTGGAGATACCAAATCTTCAGTCTTCAAATCTCACTTGCGAGGTTACAACACTGCAGAATTTCTGGTTCTGTTTCACTGGAGTTTTCTGGTTCACTTCCAAACTAGGGTTTGGCTTTCCCAAAGATCCAACCACCCAAAAAATTCGATCTAGGGCTCAATGGATGCGCACCAAGGTGGCACAAATTTCTATGTAAGCATATCTTCCAAATTACAAAATTTGTAGAAACCCTAATTTCTTCTGGGGAGGAGAGAGAGGGAATTTCACCTTGTGAGAGTTGTACTAATTAGGCTAGCTTTGATACCATGTTAAGATTTCATATGCTAGACTAGATTCATTAGTTTTCAATTCAAAAATCATTGTAGTAGCATATCTAGAATCACTAATACAAACACAATCACAAGATAGACACGGTATTTATCCTAGGAAACCCTCAAGGGGAAGAAAACCCACCAAAACTTCCTTTGTATAAGATGTATAAGATATAACCCAAAATAAGGTATCCTCCTCCTGTTGTTTTTTCTATCTCTCTCCTATGCACTACACAAGTAAGAGTCTATGTTTCCAAATAAGAACCATAGCTCTTCTATTTATACACAAGGAGCCAACTAAATTTTACATTAATCAAGTCGGCCCCACTAAACTGTCCGAGCCGACTTCACCTAGGAAGAATCAAAAAAGTATATTATATTAATCATTAGGGTGCTATTGACCTGACTTACAATCGAGGCTTTACCTCAGGACTCTATGATGACCGAATACAATAGTACCACCCCACTGGAGGAATAGTAACATCTCCCTTGGGTTATATTAGTAAAATACATTTAAAATATTCTTTGAAGTTATAATATTCAAGATGTGGTGCACGAAAGAAGGAGTTGAAAAAATGGAGGCCTATAAATAAGGGGGGCACATGACACATGTCATTTTCACTGTTCATTGTTGAGTTCGAGTGGAGAGCCCCAGAGCAAAGCTGTTGATTTCTTCCAATTGGACTAGTAGTTTCTCGATCTATGAGTTGTACATAAGAGTTCTCACTGAGCCCATGTTTTTCAGTGTTTATTTTTGTCTTTTTCTCATTTTGTGGGCCACAACCAAGCCCAAAGGGTTTTTGGGGTCGGGTTGCACTTTTTTAGGGAAAATGCATGAGCTAGGTCGCACTTATTAGATAGAAAGACATGACCCTGTCGCACCTATTAGGGATACATGCGTGACCTAGTTCACACCTGTTCACGAGACATGCATGACCTAGTTCGCACCTGTCAAGCGTTTTTGCGTGACTTGGGTCACACAAAAATTCTCGATAGTTGCGACCTAAAAAAGAACGAAAAAAATTGTTGAAATGGATCTAACAAGGACTTTTGGATGTGCAATATTCCTTGATTTGTATGGCGAGGGCGAGACATCAAGGACCTTAGAGATGAGGTGGATGAGGATGGGGAAATACAAGATACGCTCACCCGTTGTGGGTTGTTCAAGTTCTTCAATATCAGCGTTATGTGTTCAACAAAGAGACCGCTGAACAAGCTAGTGATATTTTGGGATAGAGAATTACAGTGTTTCATCATACATGATGAGTGGATGGAGATCACCCTCTGGAATGTGTACTTTCTAACTATTCTCCCACTGCTAAGAGTTATTAGTGATATCTTGCCGAAACTATTGAGGGGGGTGTTGATGGATTACTTCTGTGCTGGACATTGTTATTCCATGACATATGTACATGTGTCATATATATTGGTGTGTGACATCTAGAGTCTAGAGACTCATGTAGTGGAAGCAATAGTGTTGCGGATACTAGGATCTAAAGGTCCTCACCAAATATCAAGAATATAGTTGTTGATGATCGAGAGTATTTTGAGGGGAACCTACTATGGGTGAGTCTAGATGTATCTAATAACATTTTGATGTGTGATTAAGCATGATAGCTTGGAGGATGGGGATTTATGCTTCCCATCATTTTTATGCTCATTCTTCTTTGAGCAGTTACCAAAAATGTGACCGCATCTTGCAGTATGCGATGGAGAAACATGTAAGCCTCAGATGGGGCGGTGGTGTGATATGATTATCATGGAGGGAGGAAAATTGGTAGGTCATTTATTCACACAAGATATTTTTTCACAATGGAAACAACTTTTGATCATCATAGAGGACTATCCATATGTTGGGATCGAATACATGGGATATATGGAGATGCCTCGACCTCCAGAAAAAGTTTGGTGACCTGGAGGTACATATACATGACTCTGTGTGGTTTCAATCATATATATTTTACTATCATAGTGGTAGCTAGACATATATGTGATAGATATTGATGACATAGTGTGTGCATGTGAAGACATGGGACTAGAAACCCTCCGATAGGATATAAGTGACACAGGGGTAGGGTGGAGGGGTTATATCCATCCACTCACAAGAAGAGGAGGTAATGGAGTGCTATGTTAGAATCACTGCAACTGGACATGGAGAGGCTATTATAGGGGGTCACTGATAGTGGATGGTCATACCTAGATGACAATATGATCATCGCATGCTATAGATCCCCTCCGTAGTGGATATCTCTAATGAGGAGGATCATGGTTGTTGTTGAGTATGTAAGATTAGCGGCACAAGGGGTTGTGCTGATGGAGGAGGAGGACATTGAGGAAGACACTTATTTAGAGGAGGATGACTCCGACTACCAGCTTGTGATGATGTCCCCAATGCATTTGAGCATGGGTATTTTTGTATGCATGTATGTTTAGACGAGAAAGCCTATGGAGCTTCTCTTTTTGTACTGAATATGATGATATTATATGAATTCAAATGGATACATATTTTTGTATTTTTATGTGTTTTATGAGTCTCTTGTTATGATGATGAGTATTCCTATATGTTGTATATAACATATGTATCCATTCCTATATGATGATGAATGATGCATTTTATTTCATATATGTGATGATAAATGTGTCACTCTAGAATGCCATTAGCCATTTGATATGCTACAGTAGTGAGACTTTTGGGAACATGCATGAATGAAATGGATTTGAAATGTCTAACCAAGTGTTTAGTGCACAAGAAATTTCTAAAGAGGTAGGGATCGCATACCCGGTAGAAGTTATTCAATTGGGTGAAAAGCAGCTCAGATTCTAAGAAGACATCAAGATGACGAATACCCAAGTGAAGGGAAACGATCAGGATACCAACAACACCATCGTACTCATCCTGGTTGTTTGTAGCAACACCAACACACATTACTTCAATATGGATCAACTCATGTGATGAGGAATAAATGACCCACGAAGTCGAGGTGATATTAGGATACCATCTACTTACACCATCATCAAAACCAAAATAGGACGAAAAGTTAGGATCCATATGGAACCACCAAGGAAACAAACTATGAGACTCGTGGTAAAAACGATGCAAAAAGGAAAGAAAGAATATGATACAAGGCTATACAGGTTGGTGACCTTAGGCATAGAATCTCTTGAGGTAGAGCCCATTGCTGGGATTCTTCAAGAGGCAACTTTTGTAGTCAACAAGAATGTATGCCCTATTTTCAAGACAATGATGGATGACATAAGGTCCATACCACATGAGGGACATACCACATGGGAGTCATAATGGGAGTTTGACTGGGCCTTATCCGCTTTGATAATTTCGATAGTAGTGCAACAATCCCTATTTGTTTGTTCAAGCATATGTAGGTGCTTTTCCAATGGTGAAGTCTCAAGTAGAAGCTCGAAGGAAAGGCGGAGTGGCGGAATATGGAATTTAATGTGAAGAACCAAATACAAACCATGGAGTAAAACTAGTGGTAGTTTCAAGGATCTCTTCGTTGTCACAAAATTGGTGCATTGAAATATTTGAGGGATCTTCCATGAGTGAGGAGGGGTAAGAACTACTTGAAGTGGAGATCATATAAATGGTATTATGGGTGTTTGAGGAAGAGTTTGGTGAGTGGATCTACTCAGGTATAGTGATTTATGACTCACATGAATGATTTAAAAGGTCATTGAGGAGATATCGGTACTCAAGCAAGTTTGGGAAATGACGGGAATAATGACCGTATAGGCCACAAACTACACAGGAGTGGTTGGTTCATAGTGATTTGTTCTCAATTGTAGGTATGGTTGGTATGTTGACAACTAGAGCATCTTCGATCTCGACTATTGTGTGCATGTGGGTGGGAAGGATTGGAAAATCATGACATTTTTGTGTCGTATGGCCGAGGACATTACATAAATCACAAGTAGGAGGTGGATGTGGTTCTTCTATGGATTTTGGTTTCTTTCCCTTAGCCTTCATGGTAGGATGCGGGATAGAAGTAGGGGAAATAAAAATGGATTGTGTACCAGGAGGTGGGTGTGACACTTTCTCAATAGGATAGACTAGTTTCAACACGGTCTGTGGTGTTGGGGGAAGGGTGGGTGGATCAAGGTACCACACTTGAATACCCAAAGTGAAGCTCAAAATATTGATAGTATCCATGACTAGCTTAATCAAAATTACAAAAGGAAGGGGATCATGTGTATGGGGAATGAACCCCAACAATTCCCTGGGGTTTGTGGTTGGGGTTGCGGTTGAGCATTTGAGGAGGATGGAATGTTACTAGATGTGATAGTGCACAAATATGATATGTCATCCATTGAAGGAGGAGGTGGGAGGGATAAAAAGGTTTACGTCAAAGGTGCATTGGTAAATATCCTTATGGCAACAACAGACAAGGAGGGGATGGATACGTTGTCAGTGGTGGTGTCAATAGTAGGGAGGACATGATTTGTAGTGGTTGGTCCTTTAGGATCATAATATGTCAATTGGTTGACAGTCATGATATTCTCATCATGGGGGGAAATCAAGAGTTAGAATATGGTAGAACCAATGGATCACATTACATACATGTAATTATGTCCAACGAGGATTTTGTAATTGAGTTAGGCATTGGAAACCTCCATGTCAATCAACGCGGTTTTTCTAGCTAACGCAACAAGGACATTCAGGAGAACGCTTTGTGGTTGAGCAGCACGGCCATCGTAAGCATGAAGGGTGGTGATTGAAGTTTGAATGGTTGGGAATCCAAGTTTCTGCCAAACAATGGTTGACATAATGCAAGTGGATTCCCTCTCATCGATGATGCATCGATGAACAACCAAAATTTGGATAATGATCGGAACCTAGAAATCTACGGATGATAGCATCCTAGGTTCTCCTTAATCCAAGTCGAAAGTGATCAACTCGAAATCAAAGTAATCTATGGAACCTAAATAGGATAACAAATATTTGTGTTGCGAAGGACAATTTATAAGGACTTCTAGAGTAGACATGGTCAGGGGATACTAGTCCAAGTCATCGATGATACTATAATTAAGAGTGGATCTAGCAGTGGGGTTGTTTGTGACGTGACACAAAGGGAACCACGAGACTTTGGAAGTCCCGTCTGTGGGGGGTATTGGAAAATGTTAGAACATATAGAGAATAGTGGAGGTAGATGTTCTGGAGGGATTAAAGGTTTCTGTGGTGGATCCATACTAGTTTAGTCGAGTTTGTAAGTTGGCATCAGACAACAAAGTCATAAGGTGATGGACACCAGGATCAATGGGTTGACCTGCAGAAGTGGTTATGGTATTTTTTGGTACCAAGGGTTGAGTTGCAACCATTCCTTGGTTTGGTAATGGGTTCTCCAACACCACAGGAAGAGGACCTTGTGGTGTTGGATTGGTCTGTGACGGAGTGCCTGTATTAGGGTCACATTGATCTCAATTTGTAATAAATGGTAGACTCGATTCATATGGGGGAACTGATGTGTATAATGGTCATAAGTATCATAAATAGTGCATAGATGTGTATAAAGGATAATCACTCAATAATTTAGTTTCTTTTGAGAAACTTCTTTCATTTATCCATGAAAGAAGCAAAGAGTACAATCCCATCTTCTTTAGCATCCTCAACATACCTCTTAATATACAAAGCCAACTTTTAGTGCTCATATTTAGGTCATCATCACCGAAAAGAATGTACAAGAAACCAACCAAAAAATCCAGCATATTACTTTCCTCATGTTTTGATATACTTTTCTTGAAAACAAACGAAAAAAATAAGTCTTGTTATGAAAACTAGTTTATTAGCACAATTAAACACAAGATTTGCTTGAAAATAAGGAAACTGGAGGGAAGAGTTCACAATAATTTATGTAAGGTTATGTTTGTTGAAATCTTAATTATTCAAAATCACTTTTTTTTTTCATGTGAGTCGATAGGGGATTTCTTAAGGCCCTCCTTCTAACAAATATCATCCCATAAACTCCAACACATCATCTAGGATTGAGGTTAGATATTTTGTAGTTCCTTGGAATCTACATACATCAATGACCTATTTCATTGTTGTTAATGATGGGGATTTATCAATGCCTCGTTATTGACAAATCTTGCAGGTGACTTCACTCCCGCACATCCATTTGTACCTATCAAGATGCACTAAGTTAATTTAGTGCTCATTGTCATCAAAGGTGAGTTGCTTCACGTTGGTTAACGACATACATTAATGGCCAATATCCAACTATTTATTTCCATGTTTGGCTTCAAGAACATTCATTCACATGGTAAGAATTGTACCTCAGTTTTTGTAACGGTTGAAGACTATGGTTCCAATGTTAGCTTGCAGCATTTTGTTCAATAGTATATTTATTCAGTTTTAGTAGAAGTCACTTCACTTCTCTTGCATTAGGACATGCAAACCCTTAGGCATGGGGGAGTGGTTGCTAGATCCTTTATATTCGGTCATCATTATCCTCTTTTTCATTCAATTAGCATTTATCAGCTCCATCTCTCTTTCAAATATTTCAACTGATTTTGATCAACCCTCATCTCTCCATCAATATTCTTGAATTTCATATCTTTTTGTGCTTCATTTTCAGCCCCAATCAACATACATGTTAAGCCTCATGTTCCATAGAGATTCCTACATGCCACCCTTCTTTTTAGAGGTAAAAATACAATATAATTTTATTTATTTATTAAAATTCTAGGAAAACATCATGAACACCCACTCATCCTTATTCCATTTACATTAATTTTTATACCTCTCTTTCCATATGTTCCATTATTCTCATCTTTCCCATTTATGACACCATTTATTTCGAAGTATGCCCAACAACATGAAATGCCAAATGCATACTCTAGAAGGTCTTCATGGTAGCACTTAGTTTGATATGGCATAAATAAAACTCAACAAGCCTTCATCTCATTATCTTTTTCCAATACAAAATAAAATTAGAAGGTCTTATGCTTTTGTCGTTTCTACCTGTTCAAGTAAGTGACAAAAAAAATCTAGTTATGAAGTAAAAACAAAGTATAAATATGTATCTCATGCCATATATGCATTTGAATGATAAAGTACAATAAAAGAAATTGCATACTCAATACCTTACCCTTGTTGGCATGAAAACATGCCAACCCTTAGGCATGGGGGAGATGTTGGGACACCAATTTGTCACCGTCATACTATCCATTTTATCACCAATACTTTCATTTTCCATTACCTTATCACTCCATTTGTCATAATATCACATAAATCACCATTGCATACCCTTGTGGTGAGTCCATGTCCATTAACCTTCATTTTTAATGAATTAAATATGATTATACTTGTTATTTTATATAAAAAACAACTAATTACTAGATTTTCCTTGATGTCATTGATGCCAAAGGTGTTCACAAATGACAAAGAAATAACCAGTGGATATGATGATAGGACAAACTCAGTGAAAGACTAAGGTAGTGATGGCATGGCATGGCATAGTTGAGGATGTGGCACATCACATATGATGACATGGAATATGATGGTGTCCTAATGATGATGTCATAAAATAGTGATGGCATGGCATGGTATAGTTGAGGATGTGGCATGAGACATACGATGACATGGAATATGATGGTGTCCTAATGATGATGTCATAAAAGTTCATTTATAACAAATGCAATGGATGAGATGGAAATGGATGATAAGACAACATGAATGATTGATCTAAAGAATTCAAAAATAGTGTCAACGGTATGATGTAAACAATGGTTAATGAAATAAAGAACAGAGGTTGCGTGGAAGTAGAGATGCAGTATGAATAACAAAGCTGGTTAGACAAATAAAGAGTTGAACTACAGAAGAGTGAAATGAACGGGAGATAGAGTATATGTAACAATCAAAGAACAAAGAAACTTTATATGCGACAGTGTTTATAAATTCCTTATAATCAGTAGCATGATGAAATTATTTGTGTATATAAATCTTCAAAATTGTTAGAAACAGTCGCAAGGTATTTTTGCAAAGAAATCGTGCAGATCCGCAAATTCATGGTGAGATCCACGTTCGATCTAAAATCGACCATCAAGAAGCATCCTGCATGAGATCCAAATATTAAGGATCAGTTCTACAACAATCAAGATCAAATGACTGAGATTAGTTCCACTAAAAGAGATCCATGGTGTGGAAGAAAAAATGTGAAAAGGGAATTACGAAAATAACGTTTAAAGATTCTCTGAACCTGCAATCCAGAAGATTGACAGTCAGGAAAGACTCCGCAAAAGATAGACGGTGCAAAAGAAAAATTGCAGAAAGAAGCTTGTGGAAAGGATATTGTTGAAAGAATCTTGCAAAAAGGAGATTGTGGAAAGAAGATTGCAGAAAGGAGCTTGCGGAAAGAATATTGCGGAAAGGATCTTGTAGAAAGGATATTGTGGAAAGAATCTTGCGGTAAGGAGCTTGCGCAAAGGATTTTGCAGAAAGTCGAGATAAGATTTGAGTAAATGTTACATTTCTGCAACCTGCAATCCGCATATTATCTCAGATTAACGGTCACGGAATAGCCCGTAGGAGATCAATGGTGTGGAATGATCGGTGTGGAAATACAACTTTGAAAATCATGAAAAGACATTTTTGAAAAGTCACAAACCTGCATTCTGCAATCCACATCTTACCTCAAATCAACGGTCAGGAAAATGCCCAACGAATATCAATGTTGGGGAATCATTAATAAGGAAACTATGGCGCAGAAATACAATTTCGAGGGGGAAATATATGTGCTAGATCGACAGACCAGAGAGACTCAAAATTAGATCAATGAACTGGATTGATTATGGAGAAAGAGATTGCAGAAGCACCAGAAAATGTTAATTTGAGCTGCGGAAATGAATTTTGAGGTGCGTCCATAAATGGTAAAGAAGAACGTCCAACATGAAACTCATATATGGATGGTGAGGCTCATGTTTTGTGAGTGAAATGTGTACAAATGGGCCTACAATGAAGACATCCCCCAGAGATCTCGTAGAGGAGGAAAAGAATCCCACAGGTGTAAGAAAAAAGTGAATCCTGAAGGTCTGAAGATAGAGTATTCCCATTGATGGAGGAGAGAAATTCCATAGGCATTGGTTTGATGAATCCTATGATCAGAGAAGAAGGGAGCTCATAGATCAGAAGTGATCAAGAATTTTTTAATTAATTACTTAATTAAAAATCATTAATCACAGATTGTTGAAAAGGTGTGACTATCATATTTGAAAGGGCATGATTTTGAAAGGGTATGTTTCCAGAATAAAGATATGCATCTGTAGGAAACATGAAGGTACTTATACATGGAAGTATGAGTGAGAAATGTGTCTCAGTGTCTACATCAGAAAATTATAAACAGAGACTAGTGGGTGTGACAGAGAATGGAGGGAAAAGAAATCTAGCATATTACTGAAAACATATTAGGGTGGCAAGGTGGCATTAGGGAAGGAAACAGTCCTACAGGGGGTTGTTTCCTCCTTCCAATATAATTTGGTAAATAAGGTGTAGGAGCATCCTGTCATTCGTAGCTAACAAAACAGGGTGTCGTAGCATCCTTTCAGTAGAAGCTGATAAACCAGGGTGTCGTAGCCTCCTTCCAGTGGTAGCTAGTAAATAGGTTGTCGTAGCATCCTTTCAGTAGCAATTCATAAACCATGGGGTCGTAGCCTCCTTCTAGTGGTTTCTGGTAAATAGGGTGTCGTACCATACTTTCAATAGTAGCTAATAAACCATGGGGTTGTAGCCTCCTTCCATTAGTTGCTGGTAAATAGGGTGTAATACCATCCTTGTCTGTAGTAGCAGACACAACTATTTGTAAATCAAAATTTTGTAGTAATAGGACATATTGGTGGCTTACCCTATTGGGATTCCACATTAAAATTTTGTTGTGTATTCTTTTTGTTATTTGTTTTTAATGATAGATTTAAAAAGTGGTTAAATTAGTAAAAAAGATAACAATATTGATTCACCCCCCCTATCAATATTGACCAATAAACCAACAATTGGTATCTGAGCGGGTTCCTTCAGCACAGTTTAACCATTAGAAGGTAAATCCTTTATAAAAGCACTATGGATCAACAAGAAGGCTTGGCCACTAACAAAAATCCACTATTTATAGGAGAAAACTATGCATACTTGAGTGTAAGAATGAGGTGAAATCTAATGTCCCTTGGATGGAAGGTTTGGGATGCAACTGAAAAGGAGGTTACTATAGAAAACGAGTACCCTACAGACACAGTAGAACTAGGCCAATACGAAGGCAATGCCAAAGCCCTAAATGCAATATTGAGTGGATTAACAAACACTGTGTTTACTAAGGTTATGCAATGCACTTATTCCAAACAAGCCTGGGATAAGTTGAAGCTTACCTATGAAGGATCATCTAAGGTCAAATAATCCAAAATACATACATATAAAATTCAATTTGAAAGCCTTAAAATGAGAGAAGAAGAGAATATTGGGGAATACCTTCTTCGTGTAGATGAGGTGGTTAATGCTATTAGAGGTCTTGGAGGAAAATTGAGAAAAAGAAGTGGTAAGAAAGATACTAAGAGCATTACCAATGAGATATGACTCAAAGGTTTCCATCCTAAAGGAATGAGATGACCTTAAACCAGTGATAGTAGATGAGCTTCATGGAATTCTCACTGCGTATGAGATGAGAACTAGAATAAATGAAACCTCAAAGAAAGAAGCAGCGTTTAAAGTCTATTCCAAAAATCAATAAAAGAATCTAGATGATGAGGAATCCTTGTTTGTAAGTAAACTTAATAAAGGCATTGAGAAGTACAAAGGTAAGCTACCTTTGAAATTTTTTAACTGCGGAAGGATCTGACATTTTTCCCATAAGTGTTCCTACCGAAAACAAGAGGAGAGTGACCATGAAGAATCTTGTTGTCATAAGGGTGAGAAGAAGTTGGAGAAAAAAAAAAGAGCTTTTATTCTAAGGAAGAAAGTGAAGATGAGGAGATGAGTGAAGATGAAGAAATCCTATTTATAGGAACAACAAATTTAGATGAGGAATTAGAAGTGGTCATAGAATCTTAATACATGGCTGTTTTAGATGAAATTGAAAGATGTAAGAAAATAAACAAAGTTTTGAAAGAGAAAATGTCTAAATACCAAGAAGAGACAAATCATATTATTACTAATTTGAGAAACCAACTACAAGAGGCCAAGAAGAGTGAGGAAGACCTAGTAGTTTTGGTCAAGAAGAGAATTCAAGATTATGAAAAACTTTAGAAAAAAATTACTCAACTTAGAGAAGGATTTGATGAAAAATCCATTAAATCAAAGTTTGAGAACATCTTAACTTGGATTCATGATGACAATCTAGAACAACCAAAGATCATCTAGTGACAGATCTGGTTTAGGGTTCATTAAAGAAAAGAATCCAGAGAGTTTCCCAGTCACCAATCAAGAAGGAAGTAAGAAAAGCTATACTGAAGTACTAAAGACTCCAGCTAAAAGGAAGGAATCAAGAAAGTGGGCTTAATTTCTCAAGATAAAAATAGAATAATATAGCACCCAAGAGACCAAATAGATATCTAGAAATATTTTTAGATCACTGCTATTCTTGTAATAATTTTGGTCATAAAGCCTTAAATTGTATAACTGAAAGAAAGGTTTCTGAATAAAAGAAGAAGTCATCAAGTAATAGATCGAAGGGAAATAAGAATATTTTTACACTAGTCCAAAAATATGACATAGAATGTTATAAGTGTAATAACCATGGAAATATGGAAAGATATTGTAAATTGAAGACACCTACAAGGAATATTATTGCAAACAAATCTGGGAACATCAAATGAAAGATGTGGAGAAGAAAGGAAGACTCCAAAGATGTAGAAGAAATAAAAATTTCAAACATCAACGAGGTCTCCAAAGATAACGATGAGCATAATAGAGGCATAAATAAGGATGACATCCTTTATGAGGAAAAGAAATATGGAGATATAAAAGAATACACCGATAAAAATGAAGGTGATGAAGAAGGATGTAGCGATGATTGTGGGATCCTTTTCCAAAAGAAGTCTCTCATGATTTAAATGAAACCCTAAAAATAACATTAGAAGGGATCTTATACTAAGGGGAGTTAAACTCAGAAAATTCCAATTGGTATCTAAGAAAAAAATCAATTGGTGTCTAATGTTGAAGTATATTGAAAGCTATCTTCTTCAAAGATGATGGGTGATCAAGGTTGGTGTATGGATGACATAAGAGAAAGTATGAAGTAACGTGAGAAAAAAAAATGTGAGTCATGAAGACCATGATGTCTGCAATCAAATAGAACATAAATATGATCATGCTCACTTAGTATTTGAAGTCATGAAACATAAAAATTGTTGACAGTAGAAGAAAACTCAAGTATAAAAAATAAAAATCCAGTCTATTGATAAGGTAGCAGGATGAGTTCAACATTGAAAAAGGAAAAGGTTGAGGTTATGAGTCTTTGTGTCTGAGATACTGAGACTAGAGAAACTATGTAATAAACTGAAGTAATATCTATGTTGAGGATCTAAAGTTATGGGTCTCGAGAAAGTTGATAATATAGATCTAAAATCCAAAAGAATCCAACATTATATGCTAGGTTTTTATATGAAGATCTAAATGCATAGGATTAAGGAATTCTGGTAAAAGCAGAAACCAGTTAACTTAGTAGCAGAATAGACAATTAGATATGGTAGAAGGAACAAAGTTTTAAAAAAAACATGTATCCTAGACAGAAAATGGAAGAGGTGTGAAAACAATGTTGACTATAAACTCTGTCACAAAAATGTTGACAAAGGAGAAGAAGTATAGTGATAGGGGGAGTCCATGGATCTATTAGTTAAGCTATCATCCAAGAACTTGTTGCAAGAAAGGAAGTGTTAAGATAAATGATAATACATTGATTAAATAACATAGTTCAATTAACAAAGGGGAGATATGATGATAGGAATTCTAGCTTGAAATCAAGAGAACATAAATATACTCAAGTAATCGTAATCCCAAAAGCAAACTAGCGCACAAAGAGCACACTCCTAAGAGAATATAAGCCAAAATGAAAGCAATCCAAGGGGAGGATAAATGAGCTCCTGAATGTAGCATGTATGTCTCACCTAGGAGAGGCATGAAACTCCCATACACTACAATCAAAGGTGTGTAACCAATTATAGTGGCCCTCAGCTTCAACGCATAAAGCGACTGTGTTTTCTGACCCCTACCTGGCCAGAAAACTCACATAATAACCTCTAAAAGTAACCTGTGCAATACCTAGGTAAGGAAACTAAGGTCACCCCAATATAACTGATTCTCAGGAGGACAGTCATAGGCGTGATCGACTGCATAGGCAGGGTAGCAAATCTTGAATCTTGAAAGCACCAATCGGTACCTCAAAAGCCCCCAGATACAAATATGATCCTAGAAATATATTCGACGCTCACAAAAAGTGGCCAGGGGCTATCCCCACCATAATTGTGTATGTTGGCTCGTGCTTAAATCCTGTGTAAGAGGATCCTTCTTAGAACACTTATTATACTAAGGATTTCACTCTCTCAGCTGGACATACACCTACTTCTTATGTTTAGTAGTCTTGGAGAATTAACTCACAATGAACTATTCCAAGGATGTTATACCGAAATCTCATCGCCCTCATGTTATGAGATAGGTATTCCGTTGTCTGCTCTAATTCCTCAAAGTTTTCCCTAGAGAAATGAAGGTTCAAATTATCCCCTTGCAATATTTCCCTGTGTTGAGTTGGTAACGCTTCTCTTCCATTGACAAAAAGCATTACCCAAGTTAGCATTGCTCCTGATACATGAGCAAGAAGTGGTTCCACCACTCTTGCCCTCACTACAAGAAGCATTACCCCCTTATCATCGCATGTATGCTTCATTGGAGGAGCGGTGCTCGATTTTTCAAGGAAAAAAGAGAAGCTTCAAGAGGCTTCTCGAAGCTGACTTCCATGGGGCCTCATCCCTATGGTTTAAGAACTAGTTGAAGCTTGAGAACCTCCCTTTTAGGATCTTATCTCCACCTCACCCATGAGATCCTCAACCATCATCATATCCTCCCATGCCTTTAAATACTGCCTCACCCCCCATGGGAAAAACGTGGAAGAATTGTGTTGCATACCCAAACTCTGTCAAAATCATTCTTGAGTCTTTGGAGACAAGGTGAATTTAGAGGCAAGGAGCCATTGGAAGGAACTCTCAACACCAAGGCATAAAGTTTGTAGTCTCTCCAGTAATTTCTAATAAAAAATGTATTTTCTTTCCCATATTTACTGTTTCATGTGTATATATTGCTTGATTCCTTGGTCACGAGCATAGATCTAGTTGATCATATTGTATGATGTCATCTTTATCTTGTTTTTTCCATATTTTATAGGTTTTTATGCAAGGATAGAGAGGACAACCTTTGGGAGAAGTATCATGGCATTTTATTCATGTAATGAACCAGATCTAGGGGAAGTTTAACATTTGGTGTTTTTGTTTTGTTCTAGATCTGAACCATTCAGATCTAGGACACCATCTCTTGTCCATAGGAGGTGCTAATTTTGTTGGCATTACCACCACCACCACCTTCAATAGCACCCTAGATATAACCCTTTTGCACCCTCTTGTCTAATACAAAAGAGACCCTACAACTAGTACCACCCAAACCATAACCAAAAACAATGTCAAATCCCATCCCTAATTAATTTCCATGGAACCAATGGGGAGCTATGCCCATTCAGCAGATCCCTTTTCTATTTCTTCCCTCAGGAATTATGAGAAAACTCATCATGGAAACCCTTAAATTTATCGGTTTCAATATGGGCCTCCCAGTATGGTACCTTACACTATACAACCCTCCCTAAACCCCTTAGGTCATTTTGAGAACAATTCAATCTATCAACACTACCAACCTCCCTCCACCTAGCATACCCTCGACTTCGGCCACCCCATAGGAGGCCCCTCATCTCTTCCATAGAAAAATACACCTCCCCCAAGAATAAGTTTAGGGGAAACACATCCAATGCAAACCAAGTCAAGTCTCGAAAAAGAAGATCTTCATATTTCATTCGGACACCACCCCTTGTGCTTTATGTGACCTCACTGGTCACACTATCCAAAACTTCCCTGAGTTTCCTATCTTACATAGTCACATGGAGATGTTGGATGACAATCCTACTCGGAATTTTGTATTCTTCCACTTACTGGACACCTCCATACCCAATAAAATGTCCCTTTGCACAAACCACCCTTGCACGGCTTGTGGTCTCTATGGCCACTACTCTCACCATTTCCGAGACATGTCTGGATATCATACTATAATAGCTAATTTTCACAAACTCTCCATCAAACCCCAATTCATAGTTATCAAATATATCTACCCCCTGGAATCCTCTTCGAGTGCAAAGGACACCATTTATTTCATATTATCCTAGAATGATCCTTCCTCCTCAAACGTACCACTATGAGTGTGTCGATGAAAATGTGTCCCTTTGACCTATCTATTCAACCCTTCCTAACCAATGAGTAAATATCATTATTTCAACATGGGGGCAGGAATTCAAATGTTTCTATTCATCCTCATCCTCCTCTTGGACGATACTATGGGTAGCCACATCGACAGACACCTCCCCCATCATCATATCACCAAGTTAGCTTACCACCATGGTTATCTACCTCATCGTACACCCTTGTTCCAATTGTCTCTCAATTTCCTTTCAATATCTCTTTACTAGAGAATCTTCACTCTGTCGACACCTCTAGACTAGGGGGCACGATTGAATACCTCAACCCTCGAATATGGGGCATATTCACTCATGTTGACCCTATCTCGTTACATCTATCTAGGTACTTCAATGAGCCCATATCTCATCACAATACATACATAACCCATAATCACAAACCCCATGGTCATAGCATGGGGGAAGGACTCTAACCCTACTCACTTTTTCACATGCATGATATTGACCATTCCCTGAGATCACATGCCAGAATACATCTCTTTCTTGCACAATTTGCACTGCTGGAATCACTATTCTATGCCTTTCATGATTAATGAGTCCTTTTCTCCAGATCATTGACCTTTTATAGGGCCACCTTTTAAGCTCTACCTCGATTTTGGTGCCATCATGTGATTCTTGTATTATATGTATTTATATTCATTATTTACATTTTAAACACATGTTTATGTTTGCGTATCCTTGTTTTGTGTAGATATACATGTTATAGTTGTGTGCCCACTTATGGTACCACTCATTTCTACAAGTATAAATCCTTAACTGCCATATAGGACATACTTCCCTCTATCAAGTTGATGCATTGCCTGAGTCATTTTCCCTTGCGCCTCTAGGACCCCCATTGTCTGAGTATGTGGCCCCACCCAGCCACCCCTTTCCTTTTCCCTTGCTTGGCAATAGAGCCTCCCCTCACACAGGTGACCATTTTTAGAACCCCTTGCATTTGGCACCCATGCTGCTCGCATCCCCTTATGATTGTGAGTCCATATAGTTTGATATATTGAGACGAAGTGTCATATAGTTCCTCATATCGTCACTTATTGGAATTTCCCCCCAGAATCCCAGCATGGAGTTTATGTTAAGCTCTTTTCTGACTCCTTCAACAATGAAAATATTGTTGAGTTATCTTGCTTCCTTCAAACTCATTAAAGGACATGAAAGAACGCTCGTCTAGCATTATTTTACCCCTTTTTCGGCCAGATGGACTATTTAGAAAAAAAACAATGCTCTAGTACCTTTTGATTAGAATATTTCTTCACTACACACTTTTCTTTGTTTTCGGGCCTTGGAGACTAACTTCACGAAAAACACCACCACTAGAGTCTTCTTACTATTTTTTGACTGTCTAAAATTGAAAACACCGACGAGCATTAACTGACCTGTGGTCTCTAAAAAAATAGAACAATACCATTCCTAGCATACTTATATCCCTTCTTTGAGCACATGAAATCAGTGCCTCTCAGTGCCCTTGCAAATCACATCCATTCCCTTATGTCAGCAACATCGCTAGTCATCTTTGTTTAGATTACTTTGCAATGAGTCACCATTGGATTCCTCCTCCCTTGTCATCCATTTTGTCCCTTTGAGGCCATCCTGTTGCAATCATATTCAGTACATCCCTACCCCCTCTTTCCCCATTCTTGGCTATGTATTCCTCCCCCAAGGATAGTTTCATATGCTACCAGATCAGCTTTGTCGTCATACTCTAAACAAAGGAAGTTTGAGTCCCATTACTCATTTCCTCTCATATCCCTCTCTCAAGTCTCAATCTAGCACCTTGTTCCAGTTACACTTTTTTTGTATACCTCACACTCCTATCAAGGAACCATCACTCCCTTGATAGTTGTAGGTATCCCTCTGTCAACGACAACATATATTCCAAATTATAGGCTCATAGGTCCCTATACCTTGGCCTAACCCTCATCATCAATTAGTTCGTACCAAGAAATCATTAATATCATCAAATAAAAAATTTATTTTCTTTGGGAAGGATAAAGGGCAGAAAATAAGTTTCAATTAATGTCATGGGAACAAATTACCCTTCCAAAATCCTTCGAAGGTTGGGGTATCAAAATTTTGTTTGGTTTTAACATTGCTCTGTGCATGAAGAGTATGTGGTGCAATTTTTTGATAAATGGTTATGGAGAATGGTTATCGATTCAAAATATATTAAGGATATTCCCTTTATCAATTTGTTCAAGTCTTCAGAGATTGATCCAAAAGGTGCATTGATTATTTGGAACAACTTCATTAAAATTTTCCATTGGATAAGGTAATGGACTTCTTGGGATATTGTAATTGGTAAAAATGTAAGTATTGGAAATGATTTTTATATTAGAGACAATGGAATATATGAGCTACCGGTTGAAATTTTGAAACACTTAGATTTGGCTGGACTAACAAATATCATTAAAATTCAAAGGCCAAGATGGGTTGATATTAAGGGTGGATATTGGTTTAACTCTAGAGATATCGGTCTCGATGGCACTTGGGCCTCTTTATGGGATAATTATATGAATTGTTTGAGCATTACTGGCATTAGACTAGAGGATTTAGAAGACATAATTGTTTGGGATTGGAATAAACAGACTGGAAATGTCACGACAAAAAATGCTTATGACGCACTTATTAACACTTTGTTTCAATCTTAAAAGAGTTGGTCGTATTGTAAACTATGGAGCTGACACATTCCACAAAAACTCAAGTGTTTCTTCTGGTTGTTATTGAAATACAAACTTCTAACTTGCCAGAACCTTATGAAGAGGGGATGGATGGGTCATGGATGCGTCTCTCTATGTAGGAGGAATTTTGACTCTGTTGATCATATTTTGATAAATTTCTTATTTAGTAGAAATGTGTGGAATATGGCATCTGAATATTTAAAAGTATGCACTATTTGGGGTGACTTGAATATTGAGGATAATTTTAACTTCGGGTATCATGAAGAAGGTACTTGTAAACTGCTTCATATTTTTATCAGTTGGGATGTTTGGATTATGAGAATTAAGGTTGATTTTTAAAGTTGTTTTTCCTAATGTATTAGTGTGTGATTAAAGGAATAATATTTTCAAGGAGTATCAAGGTTTGGTAAAAAAAATAACATAAAGAATATTTACTCTCCTATCCTCATTTTCCCTTCGTTTGTTGGTTGTGGTATGATCTTTTGTTAAACATTGATCACTTTTTTCAGACTCTGGATGGGAGGAGGCAAGCGAAGCAACACAAGGGTTGAACTGCTTGGCCTGTGAGGTATAATAAGTTTTTCTTCTTTTAATGTTATTGATACTCTTTCTTTATATGGTGACTCCAAAGTGGTAATGGAAAGGAAAAATGGTAGATACAATTTACAATTTATTCAACTTAATCACTGGTGTGCAAGAGTTAAAGATTAGATCAATTCTTTTTAGCAGATTTCCTTAACTCATATTTTCGAAAGATATAACATGGAGGCTGGGCAGTTATCAAAGCAAGGATTTTCTTAAGAGGAAGGATTCTTTCATTACTAAGAGTTTCTGGAAGAATCATTAATCAGCAAGGGTGTGCAAATGCTACACTATTTTTTGTAGTCTTTTAGTTTTCTCCTTATACTAGCTTTATGTCAGTATCAGTTTTGAAAATTATTTTTGTTGATCTTCCTTTCTTAATTGCTAAATAGATGAAGCATTTTTGTAGTTGATATATGTAATAGTGGCTTGATAAGTCAAACAAGATGGCATATATTTGCATTGGTGGTTGTTATTGTTATGGTTCTTTCACGACAATTGATATGTTTTGTTGGATAATGTAAATATTGATGTAAGATGTATCTTTTTCAATGATTATATAAGAATAGAAAAAAGAAAGGGGTGAATCCATGGACCTGGGTAACACTTTTTGGCAAGCGGATTTCGGCAAAAACGAAAAAAATTACCTCGACCGAGGTTTTATCAAGCCCTCGACCGAGGTTTTTTTCAGCCCTCGGTCGAGGTATTTATAAACCCTCGGTCGAGGTTTCATACCTCGACCGAGGGTTTTAAAATACCTCGACCGAGGGTTTATAAATACCTCGACCGAGGTACCTTTGTCCAATAAATTATAAAAGGAGGCCGGGGGGGCGCGGCCCTCTTTTTTCAACTTTTTACCTACGGATGCTCGACCAAGAGACAGCGACGGAACGGCGAAGGAAGGATTAGCACCCCAAAGCAACCCAACCTCATCACAATGTCGGAGCCAAGAGGTAACAATTTAAATAATTGTTTTTCAATTTAAATGGGATTTAAAATAAATGTATGTTTTTATAATTTTGATGTTTAAAATGTGTACCGGCAAGCAGAAATGCTGCCGGATTTTTGAAAATTTGTAGTTAAATTCCCTATTTTTGTTAATTTGTTGTAAATATATATAAATTATACCAACCAGTAGAGTTTATGCTACCGGTTTAATTTTGAAATTTTGAAACCCTAAACCAGTAGCAGGTAGGGTTTAGGCTACCGGTTTAATTTTGAAATTTTGAAACCCTAAACCGGTAGCAGGTAGGGTTTATGCTACCGGTTTAATTTTGAAATGTGTCTCGAGTAAGCTGAAAAGCTGCCCAATTTTTTATCTCAACTGGTAGTGTTTATGCTACCGGTTTAATTTTGAAATGTGTCTCGGGAAAGCTGAAATGCTGCCCGATTTTTTCCAATCCTCCGTGAATTCACGGAGGATTGGAAAAAATCCATAAAACACCAACTAAACAAAACCTATATGAACCA
>LPNX010693853.1:4676-16076 GCA_001517045.1 Pseudotsuga menziesii
GACGAGAGTTTATTACTGCCCAAGATTTGGAAGATTCGGGAAAGTATGAAGAAAATCAGTAGTAATACTCAAACCCCACCTACACCTGATTTAGTCATAACAAGACAGAAATATCCCATGTTCAATAATCCTGTAAAGGTTGTGGAAGGTAAATTGGAGATTAATAATAAAATTTCAGCAAAAGGGGACATGGGATATGACATAATAGAGGATATCAAGAAAACTAAGGCAAACATTTCTTTGTTTGAAATGTGTAATCTACCTCAACAAAGAAATAAGCTCTTAGAATCCTTTGATTCAAAAACCATTAAATCCCAAAATGATGTTCAATTAGTAGAAGAAATCAGTGAAGCTAGCATAGGGGGGAAATCTAAATCCCAAACATTACCATTTCTACTTTCTTTTGAGATTTTCAATCACAATGTACACAATTGTTTGGTAGATTCTGGAGCATCCATTAATGTCATGCCTCTTTCAGTCTGTACAAAGATAAATGGTCAACCCACACCTTCCTCATGTAAAATCATCCAGTTGGATAGAACAACAGTTAAAGTGGTAGGAGAAATGAAGAATGTGTTGATACAATTATCTGCAGACGAAAGGGTTTGTCAATTTATAGACATTATGGTAGTGGACATACCTGAAGAATATTGTTTGATTTTGAGAAGGGACTGGTCTATGAAAATCAATGGGTACTTTGCTATAGACTGGTCACACATATGGTTTCCCTATAATAACTGTCATAATCAGATCAAAGTGATGAGGGAACCACACATGAAGTGTAATGTGACGGAACTAGAAGGGAAAACCGAACTTGTAAACTTCTCGCATTCAGTATTGGGTAACTATTTCATAGATCTTGAACCTGGAAACTATCAAGCGAAAGATTCTAGTGATGAATCAGATACACAGTTTGAGCTCCTTCAGTTTTCACGCAATGACAATATTGATTGTAACATAGTTAGTCTAGTTTCTAATTTAGAGAGTAATACTAGTTCTGTAGAATTAGAAGATAAATTTTGGCTATTATATTTTGATGCTTCTAAAAATCAGGAATGATTAGGAGCTAGTTGTATCCTGATTGATCTATAAAAAAATAAAAATTTCTTTCTAGTAGATTAGAGTTCAAATGTAATAATAACACAGCACAATACGAAGCTTTAATCCAGGNCCAGTTGTATCCTGATTGATCTATAAAAAAATAAAAATTTCTTTCTAGTAGATTAGAGTTCAAATGTAATAATAACACAGCACAATACGAAGCTTTAATCCAGGGCTTAAAGAAGGTCATTGAATTCAAATTAAGAAATCTAAACGTTTATGGTAATTCTGAAATAATTGTTAAACAGGTTCAAAATACAATCCATTGTATTTCACCGCATTTAAAAGGCTATCAAAATGAAGTTTGGGAACTTTTAACAAATTTAAATTATTTTAACATCAATTCGATTCCCAGAATACAAAATGCAACAGCTGATTTGTTAGCTACTTCTACTGCAATATTAGTGCCTAGTAATAATAAATGTTCAATTGAATTGATTTTCAAGCCATCTATGCTAGAAAACATCAACAACTTGAGGGTATTTGATGATGATCAACATATCTTGTAATTCTTGACAAATGATGAGACTTTCAAAGATTCAGTGATTGACGACGAAGAGNGACAACATCAACAACTTGAGGGTATTTGATGATGATCAACATATCTTGTAATTCTTGACAAATGATGAGACTTTCAAAGATTCAGTGATTGACGACGAAGAGCACCAAGCCAATATTCAAAAGGGAAATTTCATACCTAAAGGGGTCAGAACATTGGAGGGAATGTTTGATTTGAATAATAAGTTTAGGAATCCAACCAATGTCAAAACACACGGTTCATCTATGCAGTATGAGCTGGTGAATTTTGGGACAGAAGCTGAACCCAAGTATGTAAACTTGGGGAAATGTTGTTCATCGGGAAAGAGAATCAAATTCATAAGTTTATTTCAACAATATAAAGATGTCTTCACTTGGAATTATGAGGATTTGAAGACTTACAATACATGAACCATCCAACATATTATCCCTATTAAAGCTGGAGTGAAACCATTTCAGCAACCACTAAGGAAGATGCATCCCTTGCTAAAGCCCCTAATTCAAAACAAAGTAAAAAAATTACTTGATGCGAAGATTATTTTCAAAGTCAGGCACTCAGAGTAGGTGGAGAATTTGGTACTGGTAAGAAAGAAGTCTGGTGAAATAAGACTATGTGTAGATTTCATAAATTTAAATCATGCCTCAGACAAGGATAATTATCCAGTCCCTCCAATGGAGCAAATATTACAAATGGTTTTGGGCTCTGAAATATTCTCCTTATTGGATAGGTTTTTAGGCTACAATCAAGTTTTGGTAGAAGAACAAGATAGGCTCAAGACCACATTTCATACAAACTGGGGGACTTTTGCTTACAGATGAATTCCTTTTGGTCTCATTAATGCTAGAGCAACTTTCCAAAGGGTGATGGATATAGATTTCAAAGGACTAATAGGCCATAGTGTGGTGGTCTACCTGGATGATGTAACATCATTTTCGAAGAAGAGAGACATTAATGCTAGAGCAACTTTACAAAGGGTGATGGATATAGATTTCAAAGGACTAATAGGCCATAGTGTGGTGGTCTACCTGGATGATGTAACATCATTTTCGAAGAAGAGAGAAGAGAATATGTTTCATCTAGCAAATTTTATATCGTTGTCAAAAGTATGGTATTTATCTTAATCCTAAAAAGTGTGTTTTCATAGTTTTAGAAGGAAATATATTGGTTCACATCATTTATAAAAGGGGGATATCTATAGACCCAGAAAGGATAGAAGCTACAGCAAAGATCCCCTTACCCCACAATAAGAAAGGCATGCAATCTTTCATGGGGACTATAAATTTTGTGCCAAGGTTTGTGCTCAGATTTTGATCAAATAGTCAAGCCTTTGCAACAAATGGTTAAGAAAATTGTACAGTTTAAGTGGACTGACATAGAGAAGAGTGCATTTAACAACATCAAAATAGAAATGGTCCATGTACATTCACTCAAAATTATTGATTTTGAGAAATATTTTATTTTATACACTTTTCCTTTTGATAACTCGCTCGCAACAGTGCTTACAGAAAAGGAAGAAGGGGCAGATGAGAACCCCATGTCATTCATGAGCACAAGCTTGCAAGGTGTTGAATTGAATTACCCCACTATTGATAAACAANCTCAAAATTCTTGATTTTGAGAAATATTTTATTTTATACACTTTTCCTTTTGATAACTCGCTCACAACAGTGCTTACAGAAAAGGAAGAAGGGGCAGATGAGAACCCCATGTCATTCATGAGCACAAGCTTGCAAGGTGTTGAATTGAATTACCCCACTATTGATAAACAAGCCTATGCAGTCCTGAAAGCGGTAAAACAATTCAGACCGTATATTTTGAAGAATAGAACCAAAGTAATTGTTCCCCACCCAACAGTTAGAACCCTTCTCGTGCAAAAAGAATTGGGAGAAAGAAGAGGGAATTGGGTAACAGTTTTGCAAGAATATGAGTTAGAATTTAAAATGAACACTATTAGCAAAGGACCAGTGCTTTGTAAATTAATGGCTGAAAGTCAAAATGATGAAGAAAAAGTTTGGGAAAATAAAGCTGAGTTGCATATGATCGATATGTGTCCACTATTTACATCCTCAGAGTCTTGGTACAGGGATTTGATACACTATCTCCAACAAGGATATTTACCTAATTATTGGAATGCTAAACAAAGAAGAGCACTACGCTTAAAGTCAACATCTTATCAAATAATTGATGGAGTTCTTTTCAGGAAGAACTATGATGGAGTGTTTTTGAGATGTTTAGAACAAGAGGATGCATCTAAAGTTGTTAAAGAATTACATGATGGTCCTGTTGGAGGATATTTTTTAGGAGATACCATTGCACATAATATCCTAAGAGCTGGATACTATTGGTCAGCCCTATTTAAAGATGCACATTCTTATGTAAGAAAATGTGACACATGCCAAAGAAGTGGTGGGAGATAAGCCATGGAAGCTAGACCATTGCAACTAGTTATTGTTTCTGAGCCATTCGAGCAATGGGGAATTGATGTCATTCGAGAGATCAATCCAAAATATCCATTGCAACACAAATATATTCTCACAGCCACCAATTATTTCACCATATGGGTGGAAGCGATCCTGTTACGAAAAGTGAATGAAAATACAGTCATAAAATTCTTACAAGACCATATTATGACCAGGTTTGGGGTTCCAATTTCCCTATTTTTTTATAATGNGATGGGTGGAAGCGATCCTGTTACGAAAAGTGAATGAAAATACAGTCATAAAATTCTTACAAGACCATATTATGACCAGGTTTGGGGTTCCAATTTCCCTATTTTTTTATAATGCATCTTACTTTTCATCAATTAAACTTACTAAATTTGCTAATGAGAAATGAATGAAATTACATTATTCTACTAACTATTATTCACAAGGTAACGGATTAGCTGAATTGACTAACAAAAATATCATTAGAATTTTAAAGAAAATTGTCATAGAAAACCATAGAATTTGGCATATAGCTCTTCCAAATGCACTCTGGGCTGATAAGGTCACACCCAAGAATTCCTTAGGCGTGTCACCTTATACCTTAGTTTATGGAAAGGAATTCATTTTACCCCCTAACATTTTGTTTCCATATTCTCAATTGGCCCAAGCATCTAGAGGATCGGGTAGTGAGGTTTTACAAGCTCAAATCAATACTTTACTGAAGTTAGAAGAGTTTAGGCTCTAGGATAAAGAAAGGTTTAAGCACCAGGAAGAGATTGTTAAGAAATAGTTTGAAAAACATAAGTCCTGGAAGGGAAGCTTTGAAGTGGGAGATTTGGTTCTAAAGTGGGATCACCCATAGATGAAAAGGGAAATCATACTAAGTTTCAACATCTTTGGATTGGTCCTTTTCATATTGCCAAAAAGATAGGCCCCTCAACATATAAGCTACGGGATTTACATGGGTGGAAAGAGAATCTACTTATCAATGGGTTGGTTATCAAGCCTTATTTCACTTAGTGTTGTAGGAACCTTTTTGTACATAAATAATCCCTTTTTCTTCTGTTTGATTTCTTTTAGTTTTTTTGTTTTCTTTTGTTGATATTCATTTCTTTGCATTTGATTTATTTCAGCTTTTCTTGGCTTTAATTTAGTTTTATNTAAGCCCTTTTTCTTCTGTTTGATTTCTTTTAGTTTTTTTGTTTTCTTTTGTTGATATTCATTTCTTTGCATTTGATTTATTTCAGCTTTTCTTGGCTTTAATTTAGTTTTATTTCAAATAAGTCAGCTCAACTTTTGGTGCTCAGGGAACATTGGGATTTGGACAAACTCCCAAGATTATGAACCAAAGAACTGCTCATGGGGATTTATCTATAACAAAATTTTATCATGACAAGATTCTTTAATTTGATAGGATTTTGAAAGGAAGTTATTTTATGAAAACATTGAATTCTTGATTTTAAACCCTATTAAATAACTGAGGTTGGAGAAGTCTAGAATACTATTTTGGGGCCCCATCCACTTCACATTAATATTTGTCCTAGGAAGCATGCAGCAAAGGACCCACAGAAAGGAAGCAAGAATGGCAGGTGTATGGTATTCAAAATAATCCCATACCACAAATTGATCCAAAAGGCCTAAAGAGTCAAGATTTCCTAGAAAGAAAGTATATATCAAAAGGGTATATGACACAAGAATCAGTAAATTATAGAATTTCTCAAAGGTTCTTCTTCGTCCATGAGTTGAAACAAATTATCACTCACACAAAAGGACACCATGGTTGGAAGAACCTAAATCATATCTCAAATGCAATACGAAGCAATCCAGGAAGACTCGACAGACAAAAGTATGAAAGAATCAAAAGAATGCAAAAGAAATGGGAATGAGGAACAAACAAATATGCATGTCCAAACTCTATTCCAATCATGTGGTGTCTTAGCCAAAAGCAACCCAATGCAGAGGTAAATGAATCTCACATTTTGGCCTCATCAGAGTTATTGAGACTTTGAAATCCTGGTTACCTTACCCTATTGGACTAAAATCAATGATAAGTTCTAAAGTTTTCATTCCTTGAAAAGCCTGATATTTAAATAACCTTGCAAATAATTGGGATGAGTTAGTTTAATAGAATTCCATAAAGCAATTCTAGGTTTAAAAAGTTAGTATTTCCAAAGATCTGTGTTCACCAGCCAGTCACCAATTGTTGCTACTACAACTATTGCCCCCCAAAAAAATTCATTTTTAGGGCCCCCCTTTAAATTATTAACTTTTGGTTTTACTTAGACCTTTTGCACTTTGAAAGCCATCATTCATGACTTGGTTTCACCTTGAGCAAGCTCAAAAGTTTATTTTTTGCACGAAGTAACAAAGTATTTTTTATACGCAATAGCAGCTGGTTTTTATTGTTTGAGCCGCAACAGCGGCTAGATTTCACATTTTGAATAAGCAAATTTCGGCAATGGAAAATTCTTGAGTTTTTCACCGACAAAACGGAGGTTTTTCTGCTTCTATCGTCGAAACTTATCCGAATTTGTTTGATCTGTTGCGTCGGATTTTGTTTCTATATTGTACCACAATGGCAAAAAAAATTTGCCTTTCCCCGCCCAACTTTGTTGTTGTTTTATTACATTGTTTTCGGCTCACTACATCGAAAAGGTTTTCATCTTTTTTTTGCAACAATGGATAGGTTTTGAGTTTTCATCCAATGACCTTTTCACCGAAGCTAGATTTACGTTGCGGCAGTCTTTCTTTTATGGTCAGTTCCTCTGTCGGTTTGTTTAGCTAGAGAGGGCTGATAGTAGCGGCAAGATTATAATTTTTGAGTCGCCGCTGTTTGGGATGTTTCCACCTCGCAGGTCGGTATGGTTTTTTCGATGAACTAGATTTTAGGTGCCAAAAGGTGTTTCCTTCACACTCGTGCGGTGTAGGGTTTTAAATGACCACAGTAAATGTCATTTTCCCATGATTTCCTATATATATATATATATATATATATAGCTTGTGGGGCTTTGTCATTATCACGTCATAGTTGCAAAAGGTTAAGAGTGGTTGAAACCCATGATTTTTACCTGTCTTAGACGCCCGTTATGAATTGGGAAGCCACCATATGGAGCTTACGTGGGTTTGGGCACCGCATTGTTCAGTAGTCTTCGAGCTCATCCTGCCAAGTAGGATCTGATCCGTTTCAAATATTTTTGGTTGGTAGGATGTTTAGGTTATAACCTGTCACGGTTTGATAAATAATGTGTTTAGGTATCAAGGCTAGGATTGTCATGTTTATCATGTGGTTTAAAAGAGAATTCTCATTGACCTTTCATTGTTTCAATAGATTTCCTTATGATTCATTCATCTAGCTCTTGACCTAACTGACTCGAGCTATAGTTGTTCTACCTTCTCGCAAGATACCCCTGTCATTTCTATTCAGCCATGATTTTCTCACAGCATGGGGCACGTAATGATAAATCTGAGATGGCCCAGGTCCTTNGTCGTGTTTATCATGTGGTTTAAAAGAGCATTCTCATTGACCTTTCATTGTTTCAATAGATTTCCTTATGATTCATTCATCTAGCTCTTGACCTAACTGACTCGAGCTATAGTTTTTCTACCTTCTCGCAAGATACCCCTGTCATTTCTATTCAGCCATGATTTTCTCACAGCATGGGGCACGTAATGATAAATCTGAGATGGCCCAGGTCCTTTGCAATCCATTTTCTCCCTAGTTCTTGTTTATATGTGGTGTTAGGGATTTGTGAGACTTTGAGCCATGAGATTTGTGTGGGATTTGGGTTTTTTTCACCTTGTCTCTGTGTTGGAAGTATTGACCCTAGTGGTCGATGCTATGGCATCACTACGTTCATATATGGTTTGTTACCCGCAGGCTCTGAGTCTCATGGAAGGGGTGTGCATAAGGTTTCATGGGTTGTGTTGATAAATACTCTAGAATATGCTCAGGAGCGATGAGTTTATTTTTAAGCTTGCGATGATTCAGGCAGAGATTCCATGTTAGCTAGGTTTGTTTTTCCCTTTTTTACCTGATTGTAGGTGGCATTTTGATGGTATGCGAAGTTTTGAAATGCAGAGTCGTTTCGATGGTAAAGAAGATATGGTAAAATATATTGGTCAAGCTTGTTCTAGAAGGAATGTTCTGCTAGGATAAATGTCGGTTTCCTTATATGCATTGCAATTTTTACAATATTGCTTTATTTTTTATGTATAATGAATGCATGGGGTTTCTAACTGTAGGAATGCTAAGACATTTTANGTTGGTTTCCTTATATGCATTGCAATTTTTACAATATTGCTTTATTTTTTATGTATAATGAATGCATGGGGTTTCTAACTGTAGGAATGCTAAGACATTTTATTATTTTACTACAGGCTTAGTTTGTATCCAACACCATGCCCAAGAAAGACAAGAAGAAATCCAAGGTTGCAGATGATTAGTCAGAAGTCGAAATCACACCGAGATTATAAATAATATATGAAGATACTAAATCTGTCACCAAGGACGAGCTTGAATTCAAGTGGGGAAAGATTTATCATATGCTCTAGGATCAAAAATTTCCAAATGAAAGCTTGGAGTATCTAAAACTTTTTAACAACATATTGAGATAAAGAATCGCAAAAGTGTATACAAGACCAGAGCTATTTCCTTTCCCTGAGGATCAAAAATTTCCAAATGAAAGCTTGGAGTATCTAAAACTTTTTAACAACATATTGAGATAAAGAATCGCAAAAGTGTATACAAGACCAGAGCTATTTCCTTTCCCTGAGGTCATTGGATGGATTCTGTCTAAGGATGATGCAAGGGGGATGACCATGTACAATGTTGAAGATAAAGGATTTTCCTCGTTCATCCCCATGTTCATAGATAAAGCTTACAACTTTCCAACTTCAGAAGTCAGCATGACAACTGATTGGATAAATAGTCTATCCATTGATTACATTGGAGTTGCGAAGATGATGACNCCACGTTCATAGATAAAGCTTACAACTTTCCAACTTCAGAAGTCAGCATGACAACTGATTGGATAAATAGTCTATCCATTGATTACATTGGAGTTGCGAAGATGATGACAACCGAAGCAAAGTCCTTCCGGTAAAAGGTTTCCAAGGAATATGAAACTACCAGTCTCCGGACCCCATATGGGTTAGTAGCCCTAATGCTGAACGGGATCTTCAGTAGAGCTGATGGAAAGTTTTACAAGATTGGGTGGATACCAGTAATGTACCATGTAACCATGATGGGGACTATGTACAATTGGGAAGATATCATACCAAACGGTTTGTCCTCCTACATAATTGTAGCACAGGAAGGATTGCACCAATGGAAATCTGAGTTTTATCTGGTATCCTTTCTTATTGACTGTATACTCTGTTTCCATACATTTGAGAAGCTAAGCTGCAAGTGGAAGGAAGGAAAATCCCCCATCTATACAGCATACCAAATTTTTTGGACTCACAAATATCATAGTTATTACAAGCTGATTTTTGAGGAGTTCTTAGTGCCACTATACCAATTAATTTTTCTTGAGGAATGTAAATGCCTGTCTGCAGGNGCAAGTGGAAGGAAGGAAAATCCCCCATCTATACAGCATACCAAATTTTGTGGACTCACAAATATCATAGTTATTACAAGCTGATTTTTGAGGAGTTCTTAGTGCCACTATACCAATTAATTTTTCTTGAGGAATGTAAATGCCTGTCTGCAGGTGCTTTGGATTCCATAAGGGAATTTAGAGACTGCTTCTTTTCTGAAGAGGGAACCTACTTAAGGATGTATGGGGGAACCAAATCCCCTTCACTGCTTCACAAATATGCCACTGACTATATAGTACATAAAGAAGCAGTGAGACAACTCTTCTTGGATGGTTTCAGTAGTTATTTCTTAGAGATGAAGAAGGTTGTGTTCCCGCAGATGCCATTTTATGTCGATATTTTTAAGTTTTCCAAGGTCAAAAGTGCACCATAGTTCATGAAAGAGTTGGAAATATTTCATTTTGGTGAAAAGAGTTTTCACAGAAATGATTCTCAAGGANTATGTCGGTATTTTTAAGTTTTCCAAGGTCAAAAGTGCACCATAGTTCATGAAAGAGTTGGAAATATTTCATTTTGGTGAAAAGAGTTTTCACAGAAATGATTCTCAAGGAAACGTTGTAGCACATCGTGCACTCTTGAAAGTGAACTTCGAATACGTTGATCATTTGGATAAAGACGAAGAAGTATACCGAAATTCCTGTAATATGACCGCTTTGAACAAGCAGCTCGAGAGGAAGCTCACAATGTCTAAAGGAAACAGTAGTAATAGCATTAATTCCAAATAGAAAGGACCGAGTGGAAGAAGTATACCTAAATTCCTGCAATATGACCGCTTTGAACAAGCAGCTCGAGAGGAAGCTCACAATGTCTAAAGGAAACAGTAGTAATAGCATTAATTCCAAATAGAAAGGACCGAGTGAAGAAGCTACACAGAAAGAAAAGGAAGAAACAACACAAATATTAGTGGAAGGTGCAAGGAAACTCTTGGCCGAAGAGGCCAAGCGAGAAAATGAAGAAGAAGAAGTTGTAAAGAAAGAAAAGGAAGAAGGACATAGGCAGAGAGAAGAATCCATCAAGAAGAAGATTGCAGAAACAGAAATATTAATAACCGAGGAAACACAAAGTCAAAAGGAGGATACAGAGGAACAAAGGAAGAAGGATTAAGAAGACCTAGATAGGGAGAATCAGGGAAAAAGTCCTGCTCAGGACAATTCATAGAATCTCCCTTCCACCTCAGGAGATATACTAACAAGAGGTCACCTCCCAATGGCTGAGTTGGGGTTGGTACCTTTCACTCCATCAAAGTAGCATGAATTTGCAAATTTGGAAAATGTATTCTTTGACCCCAAGCAAAAATCAATTGTATGGAGATCCAAGAAGACTTTGAAAATAGGTACCCAGCCTGAGGTTACCACAGTCACTGAGAAAACTATTGTAAAGAANAGGAGATATACCAACAAGAGGTCACCTCCCAATGGCTGAGTTGGGGTTGGTACCTTTCACTCCATCAAAGTAGCATGAATTTGCAAATTTGGAAAATGTATTCTTTTACCCCAAGCAAAAATCAATTGTATGGAGATCCAAGAAGACTTTGAAAATAGGTACCCAGCCTGAGGTTACCACAGTCACTGAGAAAACTATTGTAAAGAATACAGAATACGATCCAGAACAGATGGCCCCATTTGGTATTTCAACTACACAAGTGAATGCCTATAATATGAGTAAGCTGAAAGGAGCAGTTGACCAATATAAACATAAAATGGCACAATGAAGGAAACCTTGAGGAAGGAGGAGAGA